>JAOXYB010068922.1:0-10033 GCA_028565635.1 Phoronis ovalis
TGACCAGGGGGGTGGGGGTAAATCCTATATTAAACACTATACGTTTGTGGTCATTGTGATAACTTTTGAGATGATCCTTAATGCATTACATTTTAAAAGCTTAGGTTGAAATTATTTAGTTGTACAATGCTAAAAATGTGGTAACTGGAAATTTTAAATTAAAATCAATTTCTGATTCAGTCATTTGACCTTTTTCTATGACTTAGTTCCAGACATCACAGAGATAATAATAAAAACAGTGTCCAACATAGAACAAAGAACTTTGAGCCTCTTTGTGAGACTCTTTTCAGTGATTGATGCTGTGATATCATGTGCATACGGTACAGTGTATGAAGCAGATATCTCTGCTTCTCCTTGGTTTTGCTGTACTGACTATGAATAACGTGTTGATGTGTTTCTTAGTGTTATCCTGGTATGCCTGGTTCAAAAGAGAGCATAGCGCTTGAAGAGAAGATGATACGCACGGAACAGTTGAACGATCAGCCAAGCATTGTCTCCGAGTTAATGGAAGCAGATAAAATAGCTGTAAGTACTTTGCCACCACCTAGTGGCACATTACTGAAATGCTGATTCATTCCATGTATTACTAATGGTAATTATGTCCCCAAGTTTAGTATGCCCACATTCAAAACTAAAATGATAGTAACCGACTCAGAATCCTCTTTTTCAAGATTTCTGATTTACTCACCAGTCACTACACTAAGAAACGTAATTATAAATCCATTTCTGGTTCATATAATTATATACAGTACAAGCTGCTTCTTTAGCCAAAACATCTTTGAAAATCAATTTACACCAGAATTGCTGGATCAAAGTGTATAAGAAGTGGCGTAATACATCCTACAAAGTAGTGTCAAAGATACCAATAAAACACCAAATATTCAAAAAATAACCTCCTACTGCTTTGCTTCCTCAAAGAATGAAATAATGGCCTTAAAAAATATTGAATTTCTAACTGTTGCTGTTGTATAAACTGTGTTTGAAGATATACTGCTATCAAATTTCTATGTAAAAAGTAATATGTAATTCACATGTAAGTTATAAAACCTGCTAACAATTTTTTTTATGTGTTATGAAAATCATTCATGCAATGATAATTGGTTAGTACCCTTGAAAACTTTGCAACAAAGTATAATGGACTAGATCTGTAGTGTCACATGGCTTCAAACAAAAAGTTTTTGACATGGCAATTTTGGATTCAGGATGGCCTCCACATTTTTCACTATACTTATATATGTTTTCATCTTAGGAACCGAGCAAACATTTTAATCCAATTAAGTTTCATTGAA
This sequence comes from Phoronis ovalis, assembly GCA_028565635.1. Taxonomy (NCBI): domain Eukaryota; kingdom Metazoa; phylum Phoronida; family Phoronidae; genus Phoronis; species Phoronis ovalis. The sequence continues at coordinate 1,290 of JAOXYB010068922.1, forward strand.
ATCTGTCCAGTACTTTTCAAATTATAAAAGAATATGTTTTTGACATGGCTATTTTGGGTTTATAATAGCCACCAAAATGTTGTTTAAATCTGACCAATACTTTCTGAAAAACTTCAGACAAAATTTGCTGAAGAAAAAAAAACTTGACCAGTGCAACAGCTAAATGGATTCCAACATTGTTGTTGAAAGCCATAATAAGAAAATCAAAATCATGATTTATAAATATTGTGGTTCATGTAAGATTATGTAAGATTGTTTATTTTATCTTTATTATCATGTTAACTTTAAAAATCTGTTTTATTTTTGGAGTTTGAATAAAAAGTTATTAACATTTCATATTTTGATATGGTAACAGTTTACTGTATCTAATAATTCTAGGAATTATCAACTATTCATGATCAGTATCACCGCATGAAATGTAGTTTAAATACTCCTAACACAGCTGAGCCGCATTCTTCAATGAATGTTATACATACCAACTTGGTACAGTACATTACAAAGTCTGTGGCAGCGCACGAAGAGTGGAGGAAAACAGGAAAAAAGGTAACTATCAAAGTTATTTCACAATTTTTCGCTGCATCTAGAATTTCTGAAACTGTTTAATGTACTGTTATGTACTATTTGATATTGAATGAAATTTTCAAAAAATAAATGAGATATACCGTATATGTCATTTAGAGGTCATAATGTAAAAATATCAGCTACTGTACTGTACAATTCTTAGAATTGAGTTGAAAGTTCTAAACATTATGTTAAAAGGGTAATCTAGCTGTATCTGGTTTTGTCCATCAGCAGACTGAATATGTACCAATCTTGTATAACATATACACAAAATAATATGTTATTTGTGAGTCATAAATTACATAATGTTCTTCTTTACAGCCTAAGAGGAAACGACACGATAGTGGTTTGACATCTGAGTCGGATGCTGAATCTGATGTTGAGGTAAGGTCATCCTACAGTGCCCTCTTATCTGGAATAAGGACACAATTGATTTTCCCAATCACTTCTATAGTAACATAAATCTGCACAGCACCATCAATTCACCAGTCCTGGAAATCCAAAATCATGCAGTTACACTCTGGTATCAGTAGGTTAATGCCAGCATTTTGATAAACTTAGATCAACGGGTTACTTCTCAGCACAGCATTTCAACAGTCCTAATGAAGTTATATTGACACTGGTATGGCCATTGTTAGATTAATCATAATGCATTGCACATTTCCTTGCCTAACTGCACCATCTCGAGCTCTGTACTTAGTGTAAAGCCACTGTAAAGCTGCTGGACAATTTTGACAATAGGTTACCTAAGTAGGTAGGATGTTGCATTTGTGATCTGATAATTTATTTTAACGTTATGAAATTTGTTACATGACCTGATAGTTTTAATATAAAGTTGTAGCCTAACGTTACATGACTAATAGTGTGCTGTGACTCAATGACAATTCCAACATTTATAAATGCTAAATAATCAAGTATCAACAAGATAAATAAATAGATGAGATGGACTTATGGGGCTGTTCAATTGAAAATTGTCATGGACGGAAGGACCTGAAAATAATTATGATTAAGGGTTTCAGATATAGGGGATGGGAGGTTAGAAAAAGTTTTTAGTATTGGCAAATTAATTTTTTATTACGAGGGTATATGGGTGAAATTAGTTTGAATTACCAGGGGACTGGAGGCAAAATAAGTTCAGGTGTCCCCTGACAGATAATTTTTAAAGGATCAGTCCTTTGTAATGTGTTTGTGTCCAAGTCTTGTCTATATATGATAGATTATTTGATTTCCTACTGATGATATTTAGGGACATGTTTTAAAATTTCAACTTCACAAACATAGTTCATCCGTATTCTTACATAATTTTCTTCCTCACTGCACCCACGAACCATTTTTATTTTGTTTGTATTATCAAGAAATTTCCTTAAAGGGTATCTGCGAACTGAGTGTCTGAGCGGGTTTCTAGTCATTATAAAAAGAGGATCCCAATTGTTGTTCCAAAAAAGATCATATTAACTAGTTAGAACTACTCCCACAGTTAATTTTTGCGAGTCAGTGTGACTATCACATTTTATTTGCTGTTCCACTTGCCCATGGCTATGGCAAAATTGTGTAACATTTTCACAATAATATTGACAAAATTCTACTAATTGCTTTAGCTCAAACTGTGGTAAATTTTGCTTTTAATAAAAATTTTCGTTTCAATCTCTGTACACGGCTTATATTTCTGATGAAAAAATATTATATTTTTGAAGCATCAAAACCTTAGGTCAGTGTTTTGATTTTTTTTTGTTACTTCTACTTCTTTATCTCTCCAATATTAATCCCACTTTCAAACAAAAGGAACCAAAAATGCAAATGCAAAGGAGGAAAAGCATTATGAATATAAAATGTTAAGAACTACACCTGGAACAGCCAGCTTTACCTATTGTAATTATTGTAATTAATGTGTTCTTATGTCAGTTGGAAGTTGCATGCACATAAAATGCAGGAATTATAAAAAATAATATTAGAATGAGTCTTGATCTGATCACATCTCAGTTTATTGAGAGGTGATTAAATTACTTGTCCCTGTTGATGGCCAGCCTACATTTGACATCGAATCTTATCTCCTGACATTTTATGATAGGGTTTGAGGTCAGGTGATCATGTGACTTCCTCTCACCAATTCAGAAAAGGCTGATGACGGTCTTGTTAAATTTAGTTTTGGAATTCATTTATGTTACATAAAAAAATATTTATCGAGCATAATTATATGTTTTGCTTAACTAACCAACCAATAATACCACTCTCTAAACAATAACATTCTGGAAAATACGCTTTTTAATTTACCGTTATCATGTATGAACAAATAGGACAAGGAATTCACATTCAAGTAGATAAAAATAATTGTTTGGTACACATTATTTCTTGTTAAGTAATAAATGTTTCGTAATTTTTTAATATTTGAAAACATGTATAAAACCTGTAAAAGTTTACTTGTAACAGGCTTCAGGCAGGTACAGGGAGATATTTATCTGATATAACTTACTGAGAAACTTTACAAATGTTGTAACTCTCAGTAATTACAAAATGCATTAAGTCAGTTGCATAGTTACCCAGGCTAACACTGATATCAGTTGCAGAAGTTGTAATTAAATAACTGTGGTCACACATTGTTGTGCAAAAGTGCACACTTCTCAGAACCTAGAATATAAGAGTTTTATATAATTATCTAATAAGTTTTATAAGCCAAAACCACATTTTTTTACAAAAATTATGTTAATTATATATTCATCATTTTCTACAAATATCAACTACAGACTTCTCAGAATTCAACATACAGTAGTTTAATTTCATTAATTGAAATTGAATACATAATTTTATAATGTTTCATAACAGTAGTTACAAGAAAAAAAAATGTGCAAATTTGGCATTCTAAGCATTCAGAACAAAAAAAAATTTTAAAGCAGTTTTTCACAAAGTTTGAAAATATTATCTTTAAGTATGAACTGAACACTTCAGTATTTTTCAGAAAAGAAATTCTTTTAACCATTTTGCACACAAAACAAATTTTCTCACTGGATAGTTTTGTTGACACTGCATCTATGATGATACACATAACTGCCAAAACCTGCTACTTGTCATATAATAGTAAAATAAAGCAGAAACAGGTAGATTGTCCTTTGTCAGATTTATGTGGATACCATACTTTGACTAACATTCTTGTCTAATTTTCCTGAAGTGTACAATCTAAGTAAAAGTAAGATTATACTTTAAAGTATATCTCTACAAAATTAATGTAGTTCATTTCATAATTTTAAAAATGTTTGCTTATAAGTAATGTGTTATCAATTTTCAAATTTCAGAGCTCACAATTTTGCTAATTTAGCTTGAACCTTAAATTTCCACTTTAATTTGAACAAATTATTAAAGCGCAATATGATTTTAAAAATCTGTAGATATGTATGTCAATATCATTTGGTTAAAATTTTGGGTTTGCAAGAGGATTTGTTAATATGATCATATTTTTTTAAAACTTAATGTTTAAAATGCTTGTTTCCCCAAAGTAGTTTTTTTATCAGGTTATACGATAAAATTAAAGCCATATGGCGTAAGGACACAATTGATTTTCCCATCCACTTCTACAGTTGTAACATAAATAATTATAAAAAATGTTGAATAGAATACCTGGTAAGGACTGAAGATTATTATTCATCTTACTTTTTGCTATTCCACTTTGAAGACTACCCCAAGGGAAGTATTCAGTCACATATGACAAATTTGCCAGTCTCTTTCTCTCATTGAGCTGCATTTTAAGTAAAAAAAACTAAAAAGCACCAAGAGGAAAAAGAAAATTTGATGCAACAACATAAAGTACACAATTATCTGCCTGCAGTGCAGCTGCATTTAATTTGTCTATATAACACCATTTTTTTAAAGTTGATAGTATTCATTTGCCTTAATTTTTAAAAATGTATAGTTACTTTTATATGCATTGCCTAAATCTTGTTTTGAAAATTTAGTACTAATTTTTGCTTTTTTGTTGTAGCCAACAACTACATTTGCAAAACGTCATGGTGATGCAAGGAAACAGATTAAAGACAAAGCTTTCTCGCAGACAGCTCCGGTTGCACGTTCCAGACGACATAGACGACATATTGGTGTATATTTACAAAGTAGTTCTGCAGACACTGTCAGTGAAAGTTCCCCCGAAAAAGGCCGTAAGAAAGGTAAAGTCTGTTTTGATTTCTACTTCATGTCTGTGTTGTTGCCATTTTGTTTTGCTCGAAATTCAGAACATAGAAAATGCATCTATAACTTTCTTAATTTTGGTAAGTTATGAGTGTTATCTGCTTATGTATATGTTTTTAAGATTTGAACAACTTATGAGATATAATTTTTAATATACATTTAATCAAAAAATCACCCTTAATTTTGTATCATGCTGTAATAAAAATATATATATTACACAGTCATTTTAATTTAAAATACATTTTATTGCTTGAAATAACGTTTTAGTATGGCCTGGCTGTGCTTGTTGTGCAAACAAATATAAGTATTTTATAATAATAATTGTCTAATATGAAAAATTTATTCCAGCCTATTATAGATTTCCAACGGGGAGAACTATTCGAAAGTTATTGTATGTCATTTGAGCAAACATTTGAAATCCAGCAATTAAAACTTCAATCTCATATTAAAATTGGGAAATGTAACAACAGTATCATAGGCACAAATCATGTTTTTATTTAATAGAAAATGTCAGTGTTTTAAATAGCATTATTTCTAATAAGCATTTTTGAAATTGTTAATAAAACATGAAATATAAATTTTTGAAGAATAACTTTATTTGTTAGTATAGGCTACTGTCAAATTATTTTAATAAATACTATATTACTATATACTATACCATCCTCCAGGTAGTTGTCCACAAAGTACATTAAATATCAAGTACCTAGTTACTCGCCAAGAAATGCCTGGTCGTGTTAATAAAAGTCTAGGCATTTTAATAGAATTTGTAGCATTTTTAAAGTATAAATACAATTACAATTATAATTTACTGCCATTTTTAAAATATTTTTAAAGTATAAATGCAATTAATATAATTTACTGCTATTTCTGTTTTTATGTGTATAACTCCTTGTAGTAGCTGGAAAAGCAAGTATAGGCTCACTGTTCAATGTTTATTAAAGGCCCGCCATAAAATGCCAAAAATTAAATAGACACAGCAAACTACACTCAACATTGATAGTTATATAATAATTTAAAAAATGCAAAAAATACAATATATAATTTATTACTTAAAAACAACAATTTGTGTTTTGCGTTGTATGAAGTGAATAACAATTAAATTTGTTTGCTTGAAATACATATTATAATGACTGTGTCCTTGTTGCCACCTTCAGTAATTTAAATGTTCGTTGACTGACGTATATAATTGCTTCATAACAAAATTCTCAAATTTTATAGATCATTAGTACAAGTGTCATGTAATTTGTGTAGTTCACATTTATTGCTTGATATGACAGTAAGTATGTTTTGCCAATTGTTTTCAAAAGTTTTAATTAGTTCAAATTTAAAATCTTTCGATAAATTTTCCGAAAATCTCTGCCAGTCCAACAGTAGATAAACATGTTTACAAACGAATTGACATACTGTAAATCTATTAAAATGATGTCCACATACTGAAACCAAAGATCTGATTTCCTTTCAAGTGCTTTGAAGATGCTTTTTGGTAGATAGCAAATAGTAAAGACACAGAGAACTATAATCATCATCTTTGTTACCTTCCTCTTTCTTGTTACATGTTGTTGCATGTTTAGCGTTCCTGCTGCCGTTACTCTGGCATGATAGTTGTGTAGTTTAATGTACACACTAATGTAAATGACCCAACACAGACCAAGTGGAACCATAAAACAGACTTGAACATATTTTCTTTCAAAAAATGTTAAGAAATTCCTAATTAAACAACTTTTTACCTTGAAAACTGTCTCATTTCGGATTATATTTGCAAGTACGAATGGCACACATACAACTGACCATCCAATCAAGTTTATCACCACAATATGTCTTTTATTTAGTAACTTGTGCCATACTGGGAAAAACACAGCCATGTACCTTTCCCCTGCCAATAGTAAAAGTGACACATTTGTTAGAATTGTCGGCAAAATTTGAAAAAATAAATTAAATAGGCATAACACGTGGCTGCTGTTAAAAGTCTCTGTTACATCTTTTGTGTCTGTTATCATAAATGGTAGAATACGCCGGACACAACCGAGAGGAATGCTCAGTGCACCCACAAGTAAATCAGTAACTGCCAGAAAAACGATGAATGTATTTGGAACAGTTCGAATGGATTTTCTATGTCTATAAGCAAGTATAATTATAGTGTTACAAAAAACTATCAGAACCATCATCACAATTTCATATGTAAACATAAAAATCGCAAATGCCTGTGAAATGGTTTCTGTATTTTCATCAGTTCCTTTGGTTCCGTTTGCTACTGTTGAATTGTCCATGCTGCGCTGCTTTACCAAGCTCTTCATTACATGTAAATCCTGTTACTTTTTACTTTTATTTTAATTGCTTCTCATGATATCCACTTTCCATTTCTAAACGGAATGAATAGCTGTCCATGCTTTTATAGTTTGTTCTTTTTGCGTATATAATTATGATTTATCTGACAAATGTTATGATAGGCTGAGCTTATTAAATCCAATTTTTAAATAGATTTTTGAATTATAGTCATTTCCTTTTGTAACATGATATAATTCTATCTGTAAATTTCTGTACCATCGACTAGAAACATGTAAATGTATGTTTTATCATTCTTCCTGTGTATTACTGATAACATGTACATTTCTTGGAGAAATAATGTTGTTAGGGCTTTATCGGAAAAAAAAAATGTTATGTTTCTCATGAAGAATGATGAAAAATGAGAGATAGAATGTAACAAATGGAAGTAATAAAGAAGCAAACTTTTTGTTAAATGAGGTTTTAAAAGTTGAATGTAAATTTTAGTTTGTTTTTATATAATTAATAGAGCAATAAAAATTAAAAATACTTTTATTAAAAGCACAATTTCTTATATTAATCTAGTTTGGTATTAACAAATATTGGTAGGTTAAGAGTTGCAAATCCCAAAAATATAAAAAGAAACAAGTTTGACAAGGGCTCAAATATATGGTTACTGAACCAGAAAGAAATGCATTATTCTGTTTTTTTTCAGGCAAAAGATGTGTGATATTACAAAATTACACAACTCTATAAGTTATATCTATTCAGCTGCATACGCACTCAGCAGGATACTCGAGGTTGGATATCATAGAACCAACTATGATGTCCAACACGAGTATCGCGCTCAGTGAGAATTATTTTTGGGATACGAAGTAGCCTATCACACTGTCTATATAACCTACAGAGTCGTGCATTATGAAATGTTAAAATTGAAAAAAAAACTAGTGTACTGTATTGCAGTAACACAATTTAATAGCAACTAGCTGTAACATAACATTAAAACCCTATATCTCAGTAACAAGATATTTTAGTAGCGCACAACACCAGGTAAAAAGTGATATCTTAAAAACATGTAACCTTAAAATGCAGCTTTTTTTTTAGTAACATAGGATTTATTTAAAAAGCACACGACGCCAAAAAAAAACACTAATATATTGACAACTTATTTAAAATGATTTATTAAAAAATAGCATTATAGTAGTGACGTATTTAATAGTTAAAATTAGAATACAGCTGACAAAGCCAACAGGGGCATTCAGTGTTCTTTTCATCTTTCATATTGTTGTCGCAGTCTCCATTGGTTGAGCCATTCAAGAAGCTTTTGCTCAGGCTTGTGGTTTGAAAGTCCTCACACCTAAATTTTATAGTGTATGACTCTTTAAACCCTTATAAACAAAACAAAATGGCTGAACTGAAGATAAGGTAATTTTCGTGAAAATATAAGTTTTAATATAATTAAAATGTATGGATCTTGGATAGAAAAGCTTGAACATGTCTGTTAACTAAATCTACACACTTGGTGCAGAACCTGCCACCAGGAGATTGAAAGCTAAGAAAATACAACAAGTCATGAATGTAAAATTGAACGGTGCTATATAGTAATGATAAGTTTACTTGAATGGGACACCCCTGCAACAGATCTGTGTTCAGTTCTCTCGCAAATCACCTGTAATTGTACCCCCAGCAGTAGGCTGGAGGTACTTTGGATTTACCCTGTAACCGCCGCGTCAAATTCACTGTTATCG
>JAOXYB010068944.1:0-15284 GCA_028565635.1 Phoronis ovalis
AAAATTGTCAAGTATCAATATATTAAATCCTTATATATAATTAGTCCTTTCAGGGGTCCTTCCTCAGCCTGTACACAAGCTAGGTATAAAGGTATAGCTAATTGTGAGGTGTTGGTATGGAAGCATTTTCGATTTATCAGTCTTTATAAAATCCTAGAAAATAAAACAATTCATTTGTATACTCCAACTTCAAATTGAAGTTATGGAAAATGAGTACCCCCCCCCCCCCATATCAATGTAAACCTACCTAACCAGCATGGACTCGAACTGTCAATCCTCGTGTAGCAGGAATTTTGGTGCGAAAACCAGAAAAAGTGTTTGTATATGCGGAAACAGGTGCACAAGTGAGAATTGTTGGTTCGAGTCCATGCTGGTTAGGTAGGCCTGTGTTAATGGTGTAAAATCTTAGATACCAGACCAGCGCCTACGATCCTGAATAAAAACTAAACTTAATAGTTTTGTGGTTATCCACATGTTCACCAGGGGTACTCCACCATCATAAAATTTAAAATTATTGTCTCTGTAAAGATTTGATAAAGCCATAAATTCATTGAATAAATGGGTAATTGATAAATAATTTTGATGAATTGTAATGTTTACTAACATTTCATTAACCTGCTCTAACCACAAGTTGACAGACATTTAATACAGTAGCAGGTAAATTTTCACAACCTTAGAGTTCTGAACTTTACCATTATTATCTGCTATCAAAGAATAAAGTATTAAAAGGTTATGAAATATCAAATTGTCAAAAAAATTAAAAGTACAAAAATAATTTAACTTTGGTTTTTACCTGCAGTATGATTTAAATAATAATCAATATATTTTAAGAAAGCAGCAAGAATTAATTAAACTCTGACTGTGAATTTTAAAAAAAAAATCCATTTTTTTTACATCAATGCTTTTAATTATTGAGATGTGATTCTGTATATGTGAATTACCGATACATATCCTGTTGAAAATATGTTTCTTTTACTGATTTGAGAGATTTCACTATACGTGGGTACTCTGGCCGTCTTCTGGACGGGCATACAATGAGGAGATAAATCAATAAAAAAACTTTTTTTTTTCTGAGAGTTATTTATTTGCAGGAAATGCATATCACAGTAAACAAAATTAATAATAATAATAACGAAGAATCTATAATGGCTGTAGCAAGTCTAAAAAAAAAACACACCAGAAAATATCTTTCAGAATGCAGGAGTGTATAACTATGATATTAAAAACAGTTTGCCAACAAAGTATGACTATCTTGTGCGTTGGTCATTGCTGTTTTTATCAAATAAATGAAGAATAACATGTGGGTGGAAATCTTCAAAGCTGCTATAAATAGCTAACACTGTAGCAGATGCTATGATCAGTTAAAGTGATGCATAGCTATTCACGATTTTATTAAATTATGCAAACTTCAACAGGTGGGCTATAGAGCAATCTTACGAAACAGCGAGCAAGGATAAGAGATTCAACTAGAGATATTATGATGATTATACATTGAGGAAGATGGAGACAGATAGCTTCTTGCAGTAAAAGAATGACAGATGACTTTCTTTCCATTCTTTGTAAAAGTTACATTTGTTTATGGTTGGGTGTTACGCTTTGCCTACATGAGGGAACTGATTTCTTTTGTTTGTATTTTACAGAAATTATAACAGCATAAAAAATGTAGAAAGGGCAAAAAGAAAATGTAAACTTCAATTTGTTTATTGCTTTAGCTAATTGTGGATTTTCTGTTGCAAAAAATACCATTAATAAGTAATTTGTCAACAATTTTGAATTTGCAAAAAAGATAATTTTTACATGTGCCATTAATTTTGATCAGTTAACGTATAAAAATGTAACACATTTTTATAGCAAGATTATTCAATGCTTCAACACTGCTAGTCTTTTAAGCAAAAAATATTAAAATTAAATAATCAAACAATATTTTACCATTTGATTTACATTGTGGTGACAACTCCAATAAGGTTAAACTTTATATTTCAACCAAGGAACATTTGACAAGTTTCCAAAAGATACCATTATTACTCTTGTTAACCTAACTGTGATAATTGCAAGTGTTAGCTCATCTTAGAGCATCCCCAACAATCCTGCTGGTATAAATATTGAAAGGTTTTATTGATATTTGTAATTATAGCAGATAACTTTATTGTGAAACTGCACTGTCTGAAGTACCATTGACACCTGCCTCGGAAAATGAAGAAGGCTACATACCTTCAGTGAAACAACTGTTGCATTCTGATACACAAAGGTATTAACACCTGCTTTATTACATAGATTAATTATGCTCTTTGATCCCATCTTTGATTAAGAATTATGAATAAAGAAAGTTAATTCACGATATTGTAATAATTATCTATCTTTCTAATCAAATGACTGCCGATGACAAAATCTTAAAAACTATCAAAGTGGAAACAAGACAGTTGTCTCTGAGTCCTAAAGATAAGTGTTTTGTTATTAAAGATTGGAAATAAATAATATGTCAACTTTATGTGGAGGCACCCTATACTACAGGGAAAAAACAGCTCTGCCATGAATCCGCCACTATTTTATCCATTATCATTGCATATCATTTGCATTTGTCAATGTTTTTACAAACTGCACTTATTTCCTTTTGCCACAAATATCTTTCATTTTCTTTTGTTCCCAGCAGGCTAAAAGTGTGTCAAGTGTCCCTTTCATTACTATGTCCACTAAAAGTCAACAAATATCAATATAATGCTAATTACCCTGGGGTTAAACTGGGGTTAGCCACACTTTGTGGGTTTGACCCTTGGTGCCTTTTTGTCCAGCATATTGTTTCACTCATTTCTGGCTCGCACCAGTGATGTAAATAACAACTGTTGTTACTGACCATCCCTACTGACCACTAATTGTTATAGTTTCCTGTAGTTGTGTGAATTTAAATGACCATGTGTATATGCATGCATGTGTTCAAGTATTTTGTTTCTTAGTACTACAGTCAGTTTTGCAGAAAATGAAAATGAAACAAAACTATGCTTTGTAATATAAAAGTATAATTCAATGTATTGGTGACTTTTGCAACCATTATGTAAGATATTTATTTTCTTCTGTTAGAAGTAGGCTGGATATAAAGATATGCATAGTCTAAGTTGATCTCAATAAATAATGTCTGACATTTGTCACCATGCTTCATATAATTCGTATGTCTGTTGTTTTTCTCCATTTTTTTAATACACTCACAAACAACAATTCCTGAAACAACCTTTTGGAAATTGTTTTAATAAGAATGGCATGTTTGCAGCTTATAATAGAAAATTGATTAAGTTTTCTTCGAAATTGTTGTCACCGCTTGGAATTTCACATTGAAGGCAGACAGTAGCCAGTTGGCAGGTTCATAATTTATAAATAGAAAAAGATGTAATGATTCAATTCCCGTAGTTCTCAACTTTCTTAGTACAAGTGCTGCATCAGAGCTATATATATTGTAGTCTGTAGACACAAAATGTCTCATCTCGAGACATCCAAGTGGCTTATCTTGACCATTACCCCTGGTACTAGCATATTAATAGTTATATGTTTCTTTTTTCTATGTGCACATTATTTTTTCCAATTGGCATATACTTTGTGTTGTCCCCAGACGAGTATTATGCGATAAACTTTTACCTGATTTAATTTTATCATTTTTTTTTTCATGCATTCTTTTACATTCTATGGTGTGCTATATCCCGTGGAGAACCCAATGACCCATGTGGTTTTTGTGGTAATATGTGGTTGAAGCTGCCCCTGTATAACAAAAGAGTATGGCCCACGGCACTCAATCTTATGTTTACATACAATTTCCATACCTTTGACAAACATGGGAGATAACTACATATTTTAATTGAAAAATCTAGTTGACCTTGAATGCACTGAAATGTAGCCATATACTAGAAAGTACAAAAGCAAATACCAATAGTGTGCACAAAAGATTTTGAAAATATGCATTTTAGGTGAAATAAACAATAAATTCTTAAACTTCAATAGTTTCATGTTGGTTGTTCTATTCATTGCTTTTTTAGAAGCTACTAAAACACTAATCAGGAATGACTGGTAAAAACTTTATAAAATGTCCGTCTTTCAAATAATCCTGGATCCAGTTTTCTTGATTTATCTACAGGTGGTACTGGATATTACCCCGGAGGGTACTCAAAGTTTTTTGACTACGGGGATGTGCCGCGGAACCCAATCCAAAATTTTAGCTTGTAGCAAACACAATCCAAATTTTTTGAAATTTTAGGGTAGCAATCCAAATTTTGTGAAATATTAGGGTAGCAATCCAAAATATTTGAGTATAGCAATCCATTTTTACACAAACTGACTGATACAAACCAAATTCCAAAATTTAGTTACGGAATTATGGATACAAACCTAAAATTAATCCAAATTATTTGTTGTGAGCAGTGGGTAGCAATCCGAAATTTTTGAATGTTGTTACGGTAGCAATCCAAAAAAAATACAGTAAAAAGTATACAATCTAAATACAAAATGTTCAACTCGGCTGCACACCCCCACCAAAAAATAACTCGAGTACCCCCCCGGGATATTACTTCTTTTACAGTCTCTTCATTCCATTTACGTCTATAGACCTATTTAAAATTCTGTTTTACCTGGAACTATTATAACTAAGTTAGAAAAAAATTATTACATGAAAAGTGCATCTTATATTCATGTTTGTATATACAAAGGAGAGCCACTCCTGAAGAAAACTATTCATTGCCGGTTTGTCATTGTTCAGTGTATATGAAGATGAAAATAGCCTCTGAGTACTAGCTGATCTGTTACTTTTAAGACAGAATTTTCAGAATGGTATTTACATTTAGTTTTGATTTTACAAAAAAAATACCTACACTTCTTTTTAATTATCCTAGAAGCTTGTACCAAAAATAAGCATCCTGCAAAAATTTCTTCAGATATGCCTCTGAGATTCAAAACTGTTTTGTATAAACTATTGTATTTACATACATATGTAAATCAGGATGTCTGTTATCATTTACAATTACCCATAATCCCCCATTGGTTGTAAAACAAAGGACAGTCATGACAACTTTGATCATCACTTATAAAGCATTTGATGTGGTTACCTAAAAGTATAAAACATGATATTCAGTTCGAGTATAACTTTATTTCAAAATATTTACATTGGGTTATTTAAACATGGAGGTACTCGGATTGAATTTCATGTTTCTGAGTGCTATGCTTTCGTGTGGGTCTTTCAGTGTGCCAAAGATACACCTTGTGAAAGGTGTTGAATTTCACACTTGGTATAATGATTTTCTTTCCATTTACTATGAAAATTCATGTTGTATTTTGTACATTTTGAAAAGGAAAGAATTGACTTTAGGAAGCAAATATTTATACAATTCATTTTAAGGTTGTTTTATTGTTGAAAGAAAATAGTTGTAAATGCCCTTTAAAATTCAATAACATTTCAAATAAGAGAATTCAGAAATCTAGACATTATGTCGATAGTTTTGTTGTTTTATTTTCAGACTTTATTGTGTCACTATTTATTTCTACCTGTTATAAAATTACACTTGTATTTCTTTGATTGTTTTGAAATGTGTGTTACATTTCCTGTTTAGTATTCAGGTACATCTATTCAGCGTATGTACTTGGCCAGAAGTGTTGCGGTTCTGTTGTTCAATTTTTTGTTTTTGATAAATATTCCGTATATGAAATATTTTTTGTGTTTATAACTTTGAACAGGTTGACTCCATTTTTCACAAAGTGCTAGTAACTTGATTGATCAGTTTATTTTCATGCAAATACTTCATACTATTTTCCATACAACATATTCACCAGATGTAATATTATTTTTAATACTTCTGAACTTTTTAATTTCAGTTAATGTTTTATAAATCAAACTTAAACTGAACATTCTTAGTTCAAAGAAAAAAAATCAATTTATTAATCATATACATGTTTGTGATATTGTATCACTGCTTTGGTATGTCTGTGGCCATACATATGTAATACGATGCTTAATGGTACATGTCTACTAATAATACTTTCCCTGCTTTCCCATGGCCTTTACAAACCGCTTTCTTATTTTGGTTCAAAATGTCAGACACAGAACCTTGACTTTCATGCAATCATCCCATGATGTCTAGTTTCATAAGCCATCATCCCATGATGTCTAGTTTCATAAGCCATCACTAAGAACATTATCAAAATAGAAAATGAGTAATACCACAGAGGGTAAACGCTCTCTAAGGCACTAGGTTTTCAGGTGATCACTATGTCTCTCTGTCCTTTTTCTCCTCTATTCGACCTATCAGTCTCCGTAGTCTATGGTTTTTGATATTTAGACTTGTTCATTTTTTTGTCCTGCGCTAGAGAAAAGCAGATAAATTCAAGTCAGCTGTCTCAATAATCACAGTAAAGAAATGATTGGAAGCTCACTACCATTTGCAATGACATGCGACCCTGTGATTCAGTGGCATTTCATTGTCACATCGCATTTTATAATGAGAATATTAGTTACGCAGCGATGATATTACCGCATAAGCTTGAATGCAGCAGCAATCTTTGTGAAAATTTGATCTACATCATTATCATATCAGCAGGAAGCGTTCTCGTTCTAAAATTAGAATGATCCCGGTGCAATTCAACCTAATGCGGTAATATCTTTGCTGCGGAACTGATGTTCTCAGTATAAAATATGACGTCATAAACAAAATACCAATATACCATCGAGTCATACTTCGTTAAAACAGTTGTAAGCATTGAATTGTACGGATGTCACACGCTTTCATAAAAACGCATTTTTTAATGTGATCTGTCATTATAATCTGCTATAATAGCAAATATGGAAAAATATCTCTTAATGCTGTTTAATGCACCATTTATTATGTTTTATTCTGGTAGTTATTTTACCATTAAAATCCTAACAGCATGTGATATAATTGCTGTCCAAAGCTAGCTACATAACAATGAAATTACTATATAAAATCTTGCAATCAACAACAAACATCCATCAAAGTTGAAATGTTGTATATTGATTATGTAAAAGTTTCTGTAACATTTATTCGAAACAAGACAAATGAGTCTGACCTTTCGTAATCTCATTTTTTGCTGAACACACCCCTGACTTTCTCCTAATGAATCATTATTTTGTAAATGTAGTTTTTTAGATTTTGTTAGATAAAGTTAAATAATTAAGGAAATGCTGGTTGGCTAGGCTTACGTAAGTTATTTAATGTCATAACCTTGGAAAGTCATAACAAATACATGTGTGTGTGTTGTTTTTTTTTTAGAACAGTGTGTTTCACTGATGACTCCATGTTGCCTGTACTGTTTACCTTGATATGAATCCTGGGGGTACTATCCTGCTTTGTAGATGGTGTGTGCAGCCCAAAATGCGAAAATCCTGAGGAACCCTAGCTATCTTTAAGTGAAGTCATAAAAAACAAACCATTTTTTGAAAAGTGGACTCTGTAGAAGTAGAACCATATTTAGGGACTTATCGGTGAAAGTTACCCATTTGGGCATCCCGTGTTCTTTATGTATGTAAGCAATGTAGCATGTCTTATGGTTGCAGAAACAATGTCATGCCCTTCAAGACGGAGGTATTCCTTATTTTGTGTTTAATCAGTTTAGATTATTTCAAATCAAGAATAAATAAATACTATAATTACATATTTTGAATTTGATTTTATTTTAGAATCCGAGGGTCTGACTCGAGAGAATAGCTGGTACCCATGTTTGTGAAATGGGTTTTTGAAAAAGCCTCTAACAAATGTTTTTTTCATTTTTTACATTTTTAAAATTTGGACCTCTTTTCACTAACTGAATACAATTTTATATATACTGTAAGTGCATTTTGGGAACTTCATGTGATTTTCCATAAAAAAGGCAATCATTTAGTTGTGTGATGTTTTTGGTCGGTTCAATTCATTGAATGGGAATTAAAATGTGCTGGTAACAGAATTACCATAGTACCAAGGTACAGCTGATCAAATAAGGTGCCTTTTTGTATGCACATTAAAGATACACCCTTTGTACATGTTTTTGTTCACAACGATACAACATACCAGCCACTGATTTTTGAGTCGGACCCCCATAAATTAGAAGCTAGTTTCCCATTTGAAGTTAGTGACAATTCAACATTTCTGGAAGCCGGCTTCATATATGCTTGTTATATGTTATGAATCTAATTCTTTGTTGTCATTTTGTCCACAACGTCATGTACTTATCTGCAAACAGGGTCAGGCATATACTGATAAAAATGTCTAGAATCTTATAATGAAACCTATTAATCTCCCGATTTGAGATTGTTTAAGGTTGGCATCAGTGGGATGGGTTTTCTGGTTCGACATTTTGTTGGATTTGATGGGTATACTTTCTTCTATATGAAGCTTGTAAAATCTTGGTCAGAGCAGCAAGCCTGCAATAGTGTGCTAGAGGTGTATGATCGATAATTCTCTTCTCACTTCTAGCCAAGGTCGTGTCATAATTGTTTTCAATGTGTGCAGTCTTACAGACTATTACATTGCTCTGTGACTTTTAATAAACTGCTTTATCTCCCATGATGAAGTATGAAGTGATAAGAAAAAAAACTCTCACGTAAAAAATTGAAGTCGACATGTAAAATTTGAAATGGCAATGTTCTAGAGAACAAATGTCGTACACAGCTGTATGCACCACTTTCTGCACCAGTGTAATGCAGTTATCATGAACACCCAGACAGAGGTCTTGTCGTGGGTCAAGACAATAAAATACAAAAGCCCAGTCAATAATACATTAACTGTAACACTGTCTGATTTCTGTGTAATATAACTATTGATCCAATTTTTGTCCAGTTTACAAGGACTTATGGGCTTATATATCTAGTTTTTGCAAAACATACTTAACAGCTTCTTTGTTTGAGGTGCAACATCAACAAATAAGTATGTAACGATTAAAGTTGGTAATTGGGTTTTTAAGAGCACACTATAGAAATATTCAAAATCGATCTACGTTTTTGGCTAATTCTCATACTATTTTTCGAACTTGAAAAAAATATGAAATCAGAAAAGCCAAAATGGCACTTAGAGGTATTTGATAATTGTGCATATTCGAATTTCTTAAATATAACAATTTTGGATAAATTTACCTAGGAAACACCAGTGACTGCTGTATTCAAAAAATTCCATTTTCATTTTTCTGATTTAATATTTTCATAAAATTTTTTTTTATGAAAAATGGTTTAAGAAGGTAAGAACAATTTATCTTTATACAAGAAACAAAGTATCCTAGGTGGAAAACGCACCTTTTTTAAGTTTTCAAGGAGATCATGGGAACTTAAATACAACTGGCTGATCACCATTACAAAGCTTATTCAGTATTATTGTATGATCAAATGCCGAGAACTTTTTAATGTGTTTTCAATATTAATTTAATACCCTATTTTTTATTTCAGGGATCCCCTTATATCAGAAAAAGTCTGTTATTAGTTTTGAGGGCATTGCTTTTGATCCAAATAAATAGCCTTTTCCAAGAATTTTGGAAATATCATGTGGTCCAAATGTGTAGTTGAGTGCTGCCACCGGGAACATCTCATGCTCAGAGTGTTCTTATCAATCTAATCATAATAGTTACATTTTTAGTCTAAGGTCAGTTTTTGTTTTCTTTTTTATTAAGCACTTGGCATAAAAACAAGGTGTTTAACTGTGTCTGTTAGCTTTGTTGAATTGGTACAAAGTGCAAATGTTTAGAAATATTACGGATTTATAGTTTCAAACATTTAATGTTTTGCATAATCATTGCACCCACTACTCGGTGAATGCGATGTAGGAGTAAAACTGCCATGAAAATAATCAGTATGTAACTTAAACAATTAATAGTTAGAATAACTCTATAAGAACTAGATTATGAACTAAACTGGTACAGCGTAATCATTGCACCCACTACTTGGTGAATACAACGCAGGACTAAAACTGTCATCAAAATAATCAGTGTGCCGTAACTTAAACAATTAACAGTTAGAATAACCCTTCAAGGCATGCACTTAAAACTTGCATAAGAACAAAATTGGTACAGCATTACCATCTAGTTTCTTTTTATCCCCAATTATGAACACAACGCAACTATCCAAAAGCTAGACAAAGTACACCATATGGCCAGTGCTATTTGTAATAACTACATAAGTAACAGTAATCCAAAGAGTTACCTCATGACTCTTCCATCAGTTGATTTACCCCCTATTTTTTTTTTACAGATGCAAACTAGCAATCAATTGCACTATAAATAAACTAAGGCTTATGTGACTTCAAAAAATCAGAAACAAAATTGTAGAAAAAACAATTATTGAATACTTGCTATATGTGTTATACTATATTATACCTCATATCAACAGGAAACATTTATTTTTAATTGTCAAGATTTATATTAACTTCCTTTGAATATATGCCTGGTTTGCATGTATAGTATTAGGGGGGAGGCTGGAACAGCCATGCATGAGAAAGGTCTATGCTCTTATGAATCGTCAGAAGTTTATCTGACTGGCTTCTTTCTGATTACAGATGATGGAGAAATCAACCTGGCCGAATCACATATTGTTACATCAATGGCTGAGGTCACAGATACAGTCAATCACAGCATATCAACAACAGAACATGACAGCATTCATCTTATTCAAGATGGCAGCATGGATATTAACCAATCAGAGAATGCCACAGTAACCTTAGAGATTCCACAGGGTGACGGTATGGTCGTGTCAGAAATTGTCGATAATGGCGAACAAGAAATATCAGACACAGATATTACGGGGATTAATATATGACAAAAAAGGTATATTTCTACTTTAGATTATGGTCTTTAAGACCAACCACCAATACACCAGTACCAAGTTGTGTTCTCATGTCTTTTACTGTGCAGTTTCATTGTAGTTTGGTTATGAAGTACTTTTAAAATTCAGATACTATGTGTGTGTTCAAAATATAATGTGTATTCATTCTTATTCAACTTTGCCATCTTTTCATTTATTGCATTTGTCTGCCGTTGTAACTTCCATAAAATTTGGAGAACCAACTGTGGATTCAGTAATATCTCAGTATTATTGTTTACTAAAATATCCAATTTGTTTGTTCTTCATGACATTATGACTTTTCATAATGAAAAAAAGCATATTTTTTTTATTAACTTTATGAAAAACAAGATATTTCTTAAAACAGTTCTGCAAAACTAATAATGGCACAGAAACCCACAATGATAAGTATATTTCAAATTTCCTTGCAATTTAAAAAAAAGTGTGAGAATTTTTATGGCAAATAAAGCTATCTCTGCCTCTCAAACATTCATGTAAATCTGGTATTTTACATGTGAATTCAACAGTGGAGAAAAGTTATTTATAATTTATGTAAAATTCACAGCCACATTGTTGTAACACAACTGTGTAACTGAAAAATTAAGATGCTCTATTTCAAATTTATCTAATTTATAGTCGTTTTCATTTTTGGTGTATGCATTTTGGTTAACATTTGTTTTTCCTAAAATTTTTAGAAAGATTAGATTTTTTATCTATTATGAAACGAACATTTATTTAAATTCCAACAGACAGTTAAAACATGTATTATGAGCAAAGTGAAGTAAAATTTTGCAAGGTGTAAATACAACAATGTGGCGTGTCAATTAATGCAAATAATAAGTAGCATATTCTATTTGTTTCAGCGTGTTTGTAAATACAGTAAAATGCTAAATGAAGACGAAGGAGGTGTGTAAAGTAAGAATAGACGATTATGATGAACGGAAAGCATGTGTTATTAACACTTGTTTGAGGTGGCAGCTATTTATTCGGTTATATATATATATTTAGACAATTAATTGTAATTAGCATTATTTAAAGAAAATTCAAATATATGAGAAGCGCGCTTTCTGAAACTTGACTTGAAATCAACTCTAGGATAAATGAATCGAATAACATTTAATTAAATAAACTAATGAACGGATGTCACTGTCCTGAACAGTATGGGTAATCACTTATCCCGGGGAACGGATGTGGTTATAAGGCACTGCCCAGACCAATATGGGTAATCATTGACCTCCTGGGAACAGATGTAGTTATAAGCTATTGTCCAGATTAATATGGGTAATCATTGACCTCCGGGGAACAACGGATGTGGTTATAATTATGCACTGTCAAGTATAATATAAGTAATCATTGACCCTTGGGGGATAGAAATGGTTATCAGTCATTGCCCTGCATACTATGTGTAATCCTTGGTGATTAAGGTTTTTTTTTTACCAGGCATGCATTGCAAGTTAGTATTTGTTTAGCGAAATGTAGGCGAATGTGGTGTTGTTTTTGGAATATACATGTAGGTCTAACTGCTACAGGGTATGTTTTTCAGAGCCAATTAATGTGATTCATAAAAATGGTCTACCAAAAAGTCACTTTTAAAATCTCAGTCTTGAAAGGGCCGGTTGCTTTTTGTGCAAGTTGTAAACATGTTTGGGGGCTTTCTTTAAACCACGTGTGTGTGCATCTAACCCACCCTTTCTACATGTGCCCTGCCCAAGACCATTTGCATAAGAAAGCATTTTAACCCTGTTGATTATATAACCCAATGTGGGTCGTACATAGGTCTTCCTCACAAGTTTTGTCCTTAATATGGGCCCCTGAATATGGATAGAAGAGAAAAGTCGGGGCTACTTTTTGTACAATAATTGTAGCCATGGATTATACAGATAAACTCTGAAATACGAGCATATAATTGCTTTCGGAATTAATCAATCTATTTTGGAACAAATATCTTTTCGAAATTTTTTGTCTGCATATAAATGGTATAACAATAAAAATGCTACTCATCGTCTTATATTTAACAGATGTGGTTATGATTTAAAAAGTATAATTTAGTTTAATTTGGATAATAAATGAAAAATTTGAATAATAGCGATGCCTTGATCAGTATCCTAGTTTGGATACTTTCTCATGGTATCACTCTCGATTCTTAGGGAGTCTAAATACTGTACTGCCGACTGACTTGCTATTAGAAAAGTTGGAAACAAGCTTTATGTCAAATATTGGAGCATTTGATTTTCTAGAGTGCTTTCTGATCATTTGTATGCAATGTACTTAAAACAGCTTTTTTTGAAGTGTAAACATTTTTTGGCTGTTCAAAATGTGTGTATGGTTTAAAAATTGGATTAAAGCATTTGATGTTCCAGAACAAATCATTGAAATTGGAATATTTGTAATTTTGCAAGTAAACTGCTCTCAAAGCACATGAGTTGGCTATAGTGGATCATGATTATAGCTGTACTGACTGATGTATTATTAGTCTACAGTATCGCTGTATTATGCCCCGGGATTACCTCACTTCGATCTCGCTGATGATGGTCATTAAAGCAACAGGTCTCTATCTCATTCATAATATCAGCAGACAATATTGACAGTGTTTAGGTCATTAGTACCAATAGTATCTTGACTTAATATTTCCTGATATTTGATAAAATAATCCAATGCATAGTTGTATCTAAGGTGGGCTGGATAATACATGCTTATCAAACAACTATAAAATCTTGAGTTGGAAAAGAGGAAAAACAAATAACCTGTCCATGCACTTACTTGAAAGACTGAAAAATGTCCATCTTTTTGGTGAATCCTAGATCTACCTGTAGTCTGTTCAAAAATCTTCCGTTACTCAAATTATTTATTACATTTATTGGAAGACATGTTGTTCTTTCACCTATTCCTGCAAGTGCCCCAAATTAGTTTTATATTTGCAGGCTGGTTTTTGTTTATTAAATTATACGAATTCACTTGTTCCCTCAATCCTTTGCGTGGCAGACGCTTGCCTAGTGATGTTGGAAACCAGCAAAATTATGTCACATGGCCGTACATGAGAAAAATCTATTTACTTGGTGTGTAATTTGTAACAAAATGTTTAAACTTTATGTTGGCAGCCATATGGTTTCTTTGTATTTCAATAGTTATCTCACCAAGATAATAGGCAGAAGAAAAAATTGTTATGTACCTGTTTCAAACCTGTCATTTGAGATTTTTGAGAAGTGTCAACTAAAAAAAACAACAAACTGAAATTACTTTTTTATTTGAAATGTGCTTGCTATAAAATTGTGGCATTGTGATGTAAAAATGATATAATCACCAAACAGACGTGTTTTCTGGCCAGGGAAATGTGTGTCTTGTGATAAAACAGGGATAGTGCACACAATCAAGATATTAATTACTATTATTACTAACAAAATTACTATTTATTTCCAAATTATAGACTTTCATATAACTTGTCGATATTTAGTTCAATCTCTAAAGTGTAACTGTGCGTTTACTTGAACATCTAAGTAATCGGAAAGGAATAATGTATACAATAAAAAAAAAAAAAACTTTCAAATTATTTTTTCTTAATAATGTATACAAAAAAATAAACAGTTTTTGTAAATTGTTTTTTCTTAATAATGTATACAAAAAAATAAACTGCTTTTAGAATTGTTTTTTCTTAACTATGATGATTTGGGAAATGTGATTGACGATGACTGGTGATCGGGAATTTGTATAATAAACAATATCTATATTTTTATTTGAACATTCGAAATAAAATTTCTAGAAATCTGATCTTACTATGTAAAAGCTGTACAAAATATAAAAATTCTTCATTATTTATTAAATAATGGTAATCTGCTTTTGAAATGCCATTTTTGGGAATTATAACCTCTGATGTCGAAATTATTTAGTAACCGAAAAATTGCTTCTCCATGTCCTTTATAGGTTAAACAGGAGCAGGAGAAAATATCCAGATATTATTACTGTTATTATACTGAGCCAAAATTACTGTTTATTGTGATGTATGAAATTGTAGACTGTTTTTAGCCTATTCCAATTAATTACCTCTCTTTACCACTGAACTAGAAAGCATAAGTGGTGGCTTCCTGAGATAAATAACTCATAAATGCCCAGTGTGTAATCAACTATCTGTTGGTATGCAGTGATGACTACAAACATAATTAATACACATGTTCAGGCATCCACCTGTAAGCAAGGTGCACCAACTCTGTATATTAGGTGTATTGGGCCTTAATTAGCAGGATTAGCAGGGCCCTTGAGTATGTACATATTTTTTTTTGGTTGAACACAGGTATGTTATATTTCTCAGAGGTTCATATTTACTCGAGGGGAGGGGGTACTGACCATATTTTTAGGACAGGGATGTGCAGCTCAAACTCAAAATATCCACCCATTTTTAGGGATTTTGGTCTCAGAAAATGGACCCGTAAGGTCTTCTCTAAATATTGTTCAGTGCAAATGATGGAACTACGGGTAAAGATAAAACTGGAGAAGATCACTGTAA
>JAOXYB010068945.1:0-10029 GCA_028565635.1 Phoronis ovalis
ATACTCTATATGTAATATAAGAATATATCTCAATACATAACGATCAGTTAAATTCGCTACAGGTAATAGTACTTGAAGAGTTATATCACGGTATTAACATTCGTATATTATTCCCACCGATATAGCATCATATTCTTTAAGGGGCATTTCATGTTTTTTCCATAAGTATAAGTTTGGGTACGGTATTTTGTAGCTTTGGTACAAGTTCGGGCATACTTTTATTGCTACCTAGCTCTACGTTCGGGTCGTGATTTTTGAGGTCCGGTGGCACATCTGCAACCCAAATCAACACCAAGTATCCCCCTCCCGGGATCGAATCAACTCTTTCCCACTTTCATACATCATTGTAAAACGATTTGAATCTACCGACAGCCCTTGCAATCAGGAACTGTATGTGTTCGATGAATAATTATCAGAAAAGATTGCTTTAAAACGAGATTGGAAAAAGTTCGGGAGGGGGAGGGAATGCAAAAAGATCGGGAGGGATCGGGAAAAGATCACAAAGGTAAGAGAAATATTTGTCTAGTTTTTCGTACAGCTTTTCCTTACGGTTAAAGATGTCTTTACACAATTTGGGATTATCTCGCTTCATTTTTTCATGGACTGCTTTCATTAAAATTCCTTGTTCCAGAGTGAACTCTGCTGTAGAATCACAGTCCTTCCGCTCTTCTCTGGTGTCATAATGTAACTTATGGTATCCTGCGACATGCATCACGGCTAGACGAGCTTCTTGATTAGGTCCAGGTATAAACCCTGGAGATCCTGAAGCACCTTCAGTAAAACTGTTAATAGTCTGATAAAGAATCGTGTTGTCTGAGTCTAACCCTTTATAGTTCGAGATAGCACATACTGTAACCGAGTCTTCATTCTAAAACACAAATACTTGGGAATATCTTACAGAAAATACAGTAATGTATCGAATCTGTTTTGGAAAATGTGTACCTATATTTGCTATAGACTTAGATCTAGTATTTTAGGCTTCTAAAGCCATTTTTCAAATGTTCTGGTGAAAACAATAATCAAGAAAGTCAAAATGGAACCTTGAGGTATTTGAAGATGTACATATCTGAATTTTTTAATTTAGCAATTTTGGATAAATAAATGTTTTTCGACTTGAGCCTGATATTGACATGTTAAAAGTTGGCTGGCGACAGGTGTCTCTGGGTGCTTCTTAGATAAATTATTTTGGTTGAGACAGTTTTGACAGCCAACCTAAATACATATAGGTGACTCCCTAGGTATATCCAAAAGCGCACTTCTTTAATCTCTTTGTCTTTTATGAATGCAATTATAATATGCAATTAAGTGTTGAAATATTAAGTACACGTAGAGAAAACCAAATCATGCCGAGATGGAAAAGACACGGACATTTTACATCTGAAATATAGCTAACTGGTTTGCAATTTACCTATACTTATACTGAAACTGAGCCAATTTTTAGTCGTCGTTTAGATAATTAATCATAATTTATGCTTAAAAAATGTTACGTATCAACAAATATGGTAACAATGTACTTATTATGTTACTACAACAATATTCTTCCCCCAATAAGTTTTAATTATTTTCCATATAAAAAGTCGAAATAAAGTTCAACATTGACAAGCAGTATCTTGCGACAGCAAATGACACTATAAATGCGACCCCTAGTAGGCAAAAGATAATTTGCTCTGCTTTATATACCTGCAGCATCGGAAACGACAAGCAGGCGCGCCACCTGTCCTTAGCACATTTTAAAACGTACAACTTAGGCCCCAAGTCGAAAAACATGTTTTTACTCAAAATTGCTACATTCAAAAAATTCAAATATTATGTACATATTTAAATACATATTTGAAGGTTCCGTTGATTTCTCTGATTTCTTTTTCTTTCGCAAAAAGAATGAAAAATGGTTCTAGAAGCAAAAAGCACAGTTTATATCCATTGTGACTAACTCTATAACCTCAGTTCTTAAAAATCCTCCAATCAGATAGAGGATGTCTATATTTGTCATACTGCCCATTGAATACTTTGCACTCGATCCAAACCGTCAACTTACGGCTTGAAGGTTTATTAGCACGTGCCTCTTGTTTTTGCAAGTTTCAGTAAATTTCCCACACCGTATTTAGAGTATCTAAAACTTCTTCAGTCAGTGAAAAGGGGTCAAAATGTTAAAACCAATGGGTACCAATTATTTCCTCAAGTCGGATCCCCGGGGTCAAAATATGTTCGCAGCAATGGCAATTCATTAGCTACCAGTGTACACATACATGTAGTTTTAACGCATGCTCCTTACCTCCGTTTCTGTAGGCTGAATTTGACTGCTGGTTTCAGTTACTTTAGGCTGTCCTGAAGGATGGTTGGTAAAGTGGAAATGTCCTTTCGTCTTTGTATTAACATCCAGTGCAAAGTTGTTTAAAGAAGGTGCATTGTCAGCATCTGGAAGAGGGTCTTTTAGCTTCAATACAGCAACATCAAGCTGCTCATTGTACCATACAATTGGAACCTTATCACAGATATGATGAATTATAGGTCTTTCCATTGCAGCTGGAGTTCTCTGTTTGTTGTAGTCAAATGTAGCATGTGGTTTCGAATCAGCTAAAATAAAAAATACTACTGTAATCAGTGACAGCCATATTAACTAAGAGCACTTAGCTGCAAATTACTGTGTATATGTTCACTAGTTTATCTAAAGTTAACAAAGCACATTTTGATGATCATGTCAGACATTTCATCAGTTAAGGTAAGCTGAGGCAAAATCAGTGTTCACAAATAGATTTGTGTAAATTTGTACCGCATGAAATCCATTCCAATTACTTACGCTGTCTCAAGTCGTGTGCGTTTACAATATGATAGCACGTCATTACATAACAACGACCCACTCTAAAAGCTGTTCCTCGAATGACATTCCTCCAAACAAAGTAGCCCACTGATTTTCTGCACTGAACAACGGACTCATGAAATGCTTTATTTAAAGTTGTATCGTTTGTTGATGTACTTTGTGTCATCATGTCAGATGTTACTGTATTAACAAAAAGACAATGAGTACCACATGCATACTGACACAAAGTGACAAAACTGTTTTCACATAAAATTAACATGGTGCTACCAATTAAATCGTACAGTTTATTATAATATCAAAGATCATTCCTTGCTTTCAAAAATATATTTCAATCAATAAATAATGTACATACATATCTATTTATATTCCTGAGTGTCCACAACAATAGAATTTTTACTTCCAGGTGTGAAATATATTTGCATGTTACATATGCATTACACACATGGATCAATCTATTATGACAAGGTTTAAAAGGTGTGAAGCAACCACAAACTTAGGGTTTTTTTCTGATCTGACCCATTTTATGTTATGGTAATGAGATCTGAGGCTTTAATGAGTGCCCAAACATAGAAGTTGTACATATTAATTTTCGTAGATATATTTTAATGGTTAGTCGTAGCACACTTAGTGTTGCTGTGTGGACAGAGCTCAGTAGATTTAGCTTAATTTCTGTTAGAATGACGAAATTTCAAATTATTGGCTTAAATTACTTAAAGGTAACGATGACAGATACATCCGCGCATGTTATAATCAACAGGTGGCCTTGGTGAATAATATTAAGAATTGTTGGGGTTTAAGTGTGAAGAAATTATTATGTAACATAGGGTTTGCGCATGTGTGGAATGCACAAGGCGTAGGGGATGAAAGAGGTTTCCGATGTTCTTTAAAACAACGTTTACTTGACATTGAACTGCAATTAACAATGGAACACAGATATTCATGAGATGCCTGAACTAGATGCATTTGTCCTATTAAACAGTCAATTTAATGTGAGACATATCTTCAAAATATAAGAGTGGGTGTTTACAGAGTGGCTGTGTCAAGACTACGCTGCACAGTGATTATATAGTGATTATGTGTAATGTATAATGCATTGGAGGTTGCAACATAATTTCTTAAATTACAATTAAAGGTACATCACACATATTTATACATGTACAAAACGTCCCTGAAATTGGCACCTAAAACAGGCCTACCTAACCAGCGTAGAGTATAACCGTCAATCCACACTCGCGCACCTGTTTCCTACCATTCGAACCCTTTTTCCGTGTTTTGTACCGAAATTCCTGGATCGAACCGTCGTTTCCGTAGACTCGCACAAGTTGCCAGGAACTCGTACAGATTTTTGGAGACTCGGACCCTGGAAACTTTTATGAATTGTGAATAGCACTATTTAAAGGTGAACGTGAATGAGGTTTTGAGAAATTGCTGGTGAGCGGTGAATTTAGTTTTTTTTAAGTGGTAAATGGTGACCTAGGGATAGTACACATTCCCCTTATGATAAGTTATTTAGCAAGTCTTTTAGCTTAAAGACACAAGCGGGTTAATATATTTTTCATAGTGAACACTAAAAAGAGTAAAATAATCACCTAGTGGTTCTTTTTTACTGAGCCGAGATAATATGTATGCATTACTTCTAGCTTCATCGGTGGGGACACCTTATGGAAACAATTAAAATAATGTTTAAACAATACACGTACATTAAAGCGTGAACAATGCTCACATGCTTACTAACGCAAACAGAGGGCTAAAAGATGATCAGGCCAAGTATGTACGACAGATTGATCTTCTTGAGAACGGTTAGTAAACAGTCAAATAAATATTGCATGCCAGGTAAAAACACTGCCTCTTGCACTACAAAGCTTTCCAAATGTATGCACTTTAACCTACTTCAGGAAAAACATCATCATGGGATAGCAACCATTCCTATTCAAAAATGCAAAGAGTTCAGACATTTCCCAAATATCATTCGTGTGCATAAAACTATACACAAAACTGTGTTAACATGTCAACAGTTATTATAACATATACCCAACAAAGTATATATTGACATTACAGCCTTGATAGCTGGAGCTAGGTAGTAACAACAACCTACATAAATAGTTGTATTTCAAATTCGAGGACGTATTCAATATCCCAGAATAAATGTGTGCTAGTTAGTTCTTTTAGATTCAGCTACTGGGAATTTCCATTTATTGATTCATTACAATACTACTCAATTCTGATACATAGCGTCTGTGTAAGTGGGTACGATTGCATTACATGGCGCTACGAAGGAAATAAACATATAAAGGTTAAAATGTCATACCTGCTAGTAAATTTATATTTTTTGCATACTCTTCAACAACATCCACAATCTTAGGTAGATTTACTCTTTCAAAGATATTTATAAGTTTATTGTAGCCTTCTTCATCCTGCCAATTGACTGCATAACCTTTTGATTCTAATTTATCCACTAATACACGAATGTCAGTGATAGGTTCTATTTCAGCTGCTCTAAAAGTAAAATTAGCATCAACTGACTATGAGTAACATCAGGCCTAGCTCCCATACTGCCTACACGAGAACATAAACTCGCAGCTTCCAAATCGCTAACCTCGTTTCCCACCTGTTTTTTACTATGCAAATATTTGACACAGGACAAACTTAGTTCATTGGAGATAGTTGCGCCATTGATCATCATTGAAATCTATAGCCATTCACTGACATGGTGTACATACTTTAGATACTATAAGCAAAATATGTAGAGCTGTTCCACTAAAAATAATCACTATAGTGACGACATGAAGTAATAATGCAAATCCACTGAATGTTAGTGATATTACGGAAGAGAGGCTAAAATACTTCGACCTTAGAGAAGTCAAATGATATTCACAACCCCGGCAAAGAATTTTTAAGGTAACAACACTTACGCTAGGTATGCTTTACACAAAGACTTTACATCTTCAAAATCTGTTTTTGTTAATTCGTTGTTTATTTTGAACATCAGATCACGATGCATTTCTTCCTTTTTCTCTTTTTCTGTGTCTTTTGAGCCTTTAAGAGGGAAACATGTCTTTTTATTCATACTGGAATAAATAATAGTGTTACGCAAGAAAGATTTGTTTGCAATTTGAACTGCTGATATTAAAGATTAATAAAGTAAAAGGAGGGAACGTACTTAAAAGTGTGATCCAGATTTAATGTAAAGTCAACTCTAGAGTCAGATTCGGATTCTAATTCGGATTCAGATTCAGGTTCAGAACTAGTTTCAGATTCGAAAAAAAACTAAAAGTAAAATGCTCTAAGTGGCCATTATTTGACAAAAACAATGACTTTTCACGATTGTTTTTGTTTCCACTAATTTTTCCCCACAATTTTCGACAAAGGTTGTGAAATATTTCAAACGCTTATCTGAATATTTTCACAAATTTTAGCAAAAATGAAGAAACAAGTGACATCAGCAATATAGATCGAAAACTGCCGACGCAACGTTCGTTTATTTAGAATCTGAAAAGTCAATATTTTTGTAAAAGTCGGTGATGTTAATAGATTCCACAAAAATATGTTTCTGATTATTTCCGCTTTCATAGTAACCCGCGCCGGCTTATTTGCAAATATTCAAAATATCTCAAAAGCATTTTCTATATATTCACGAATTTTCAGCACAAAATGTAGAGAAGTAGCAGATATTACTTATAAAAGAAGCATCACGTACTCCAGGAATACTCACAAAAAAGCGAATATAATTGTTGCCAACAACAAAATTTCCAGCAATATTGATCGAAAGGTACCAAACGCAACGTTCATAAAAATAACAATATTAACAGAATAATAGATTAAATTTATAATAGGAAAAAATCAAAATAGATATAACAAAAGATGTATTCTTTCGTTGTGTATTTAGCCTAAAAATAAATTCTAGTACCGCACATATATTTAAAGTATAATGTTTGGTACAGGGTACATTTTCACCCTTTTAAGTTGACTCAGGGCTAGCAAAGGTACAGGAAACAAGATTTAAATTTAAATTCATTTCAGATTCAAAGTAAAGTCACAGACATATTAATGTTCAGATTCGTTTTCACATAACAGTTTCAAAATATTTTTATATTCATATTCAGGTACAGAAACAGATTCCTTTTCGTATTTTGCTATTTTTTTGTTTTCATTATTGATAAACACTCTAAACATGCAGGTAGACATAATTCATTTTTTTTTAATTACTTTTTAATTAATTTTAGTGAACATTTTCTTTGGCTAATAATGTTCAAAACGTCGATCGTTTGATAAAAGTTGAAGATGTGTAGGGATTCCATTGCAAGTTGTTGTGTGCTCATTTTGGTTTTAATAGTAACTCGTCCGAACCGCTAATTGTTAATATTTTAAACGAATTTTGAAACAATAAGTAAGAGTAAGGACACGATGCAGGATTTTTATGCATTAATAAAATGTTAACAAAATGATGCCAACGATATGTTGCCAAGCAACCTAATTTCAAGCAGCATTAATCACCTGAATGTTTGGCTTTGATTATGTCGAATTTGTAAATGAATCTATAAATGGAGAAAAATGTTTCCACATGAAAATGCTCAAAAAATCGATTGATTGAAAATAGTCTGCAATATAATTAATGTATACAATGAAAGCACGGCCATAGCCTTTCAACAGCGTAACACTGCTGAAATGTAGTTATCTTATTGACTTCCCTGTAACTACAAAAGTAATAGACGATTATTTTAATTTAGACATAGAATGAGCACCAAACTATAGGCTTACATGATTAGTTCTATCATTTATTACATTCTGTTGAAACAGTTGTCGTGGCAACCGTATTTAAATATATTTTTTATATAAATGTGACGAATTTCATTTTTAAGCAATAATTATTATTATCGAGAACGATAAGCATTATGATGTTAAATCTTCGAGAACCAGACCAATTGAATATTATATTGATGAAATAAAAAAATAACTTATATTATCATCAGTTCATCAGAATTAAACAAAACTGTTTCCCCCAACAATTAGATACCTCTTAATTTGATTAGCTTAATTTTCTCGGCGCTGCCTCGCACATGTTACTAAGGACAAATTATCGTACGCCAATACAGTGCGTTCAATGGTAATGATTCCACTAAACAGTTCTGTATGCTCATTTTATACGGCACAATGTCACGATAGCAAAGGCTAGCCGTGTTGAAATTTGTGATTTTTCCTTTTTCCTCCTTGGCGCTGGCTTTCTTGTATGTTTTTGTTTGAAAGGGAAATCACTGTACAAGAGATTGAAAATAATATTAGCCTTTAAAGTAAAATAAATCAAAATTTGATAGGATTATTTGAGCTATGCTAAAGCTTTAAATTTTGTCAGTTGTTGCATTTTTCCGGGGGTAGTCTACATGGTGGAATAAGCAAAGCAATTTTGGTGGTCATTTTTGTAATAATTTTAGTTACATGAAATTACTATGGAAGTGGATGTACATTTTGTGGCTGCTTCACAGTACAGGATGTATTTATACAGAAACACAAAATAGAATCCTAATATTCCCTACAGTTTCTGCACAAAACAGATGAACTGTACCTTAAATAGAAATACTAAATTTGAGACAAAATCATTATAGATGGCTCGTAAAATGATACCTTTTCTGTTACTGTTACTGATACTGTTGTTGTTGTTGTTGTTCATTGCATCATCAAAAGCTTTCTGAAACAGACAGTTCTTATCATTATTCAAGACACTATTAGAATTAGTTCTGAATGTTATTGATCAATGACATAATGTAGCAGGATCTAACCAAAGAACAACACTGAAAGTAGATATAAAAGGGACTTGAAAAACAATCAGCGTGGATATCCGGATGGCGGTACCGTGGCACCAATGTTTTTAATTTTTTTAATGTTACCCTTGTTTTTTTACTAATTGCCCCTAGCCCCCTAAAGAGTGCCCCCATCCTAAGCCCAGTACAACATTAAAATAAAATCGTAATGTAATTATTTATATATTCTAATCGCTATAAAACGTGTCTACAAATCTGTGTTCATACTTTTCAATTTGCTTTACACGTTTATCTACTTGCATATTTTTATCACCTTTATAACATATTCAATTTCTAAGCGGCCTTAAATCATACGGCCTTCGCTCATAACTGTTGTACCTAGTTCTGACATCCAAGTTTGGTGAGGCGGATGCCTCCTCAGAAATCGGATCGTGTGACTCAACAGAAGAGAGTCCCATGTCCTGTCTGTATTTATTCAAGGTTTTTAGGAAAGTTGATGTTCGTTCTTTCTCTCGTTCGGATGAGTTTTAGCTATATCTACAAATGGTGTTTGAATGTCTCTACTTTGACTTTTACTTTGACCAATCAGAGAGAAAGGCTTATCTCGGTTAGCAAAAGATTAATGACGTAATTATTTCGCTCTTGTTAAATTGAAGGAGTATAGCAACATTGACTATGGTTAAGCCCAGACGTTAGATGAGAACGTATGGAACACTAACGGATGGATTTATTCAAACTGTCCTATCATTATCTGAATTGTGCGGCTCATTGTCTATGAATAAATATCCGTGAGGTCGTTTAGTGGCATTTTCTTAAAAACCTTAATAGCTTTTCTGGATTCGAAGGATACATCGGCCAACGTGTGGACCTTTTGTTGATCTCGAAGGTTCTTGAAAAGAACCATGTAATGCGTATTTAAACTCATGGTACGACTTTCTCTACCTTGATTATACATATTCTATAGAAACAATATCACTGACAAATTGCGATGATGGCTCCCTCTAGGGAAAATGTTGAAATACGTTTATCGTTTCCTGTTTCTGTTACCAAATCATCAATCACGATAAGATTGTTTTGTTGCGAATCGAAATACGTTTTATCTTGTACGTTACCGGGAATATTCTCGATAAATTTAATATTAGGGAAAATGCACGCCATCTGCCACTGAGCACAGTACCATTGAATTTTCTCAGGTGCTGGATGAATCATTTGCCTTGCATGCGTTAACAGTTTGGATACAAACATTGCTGGTGCTGGTGCTGGTGCTGGTGCTGGTGCTGGTGCTGGTGCTGGTGCTGGTGCTAGTGCTGGTGCTGGTGCTGGTGCTGGTGCTGGTGCTGGTGCTGGTGCTGGTGCTGGTGCTGGTGCTGGTGCTGGAGCTGGTGCTGGTGCTGGTGCTGGTGCTGGTGCTGGTGCTGGTGCTGGTGCTGGTGCTGGTGCTGGTGCTGGTGCTGG
>JAOXYB010068956.1:0-10027 GCA_028565635.1 Phoronis ovalis
TACAAAGATGGCTTTACAACTACAGAAACTACATCATATGATGGGCATCTGTCTGCACCCGCAGACCTCTTGTTTTGATTTTGGCAACTGCCTGGAAATATTGTATAGATGTACCTTGGCTTGCATTGTGTACATTGTTCCACACTGACATTGCACATTTCTGTTCATTGTTATTTCAGGACAAGATCAAGGTCAAAGTCTAGGTCTTCTTCTCGCTCCAGGACAAAGCCACGACTTGTAAACTACTAGAGGGATTTGGGACATTTAATTTAGCTCATATTTACAACTGTTGTAAGTGACTGCTAGGAGCTGTCAGAGAATAGTGACGACATATTATAACATTGTGTGCTCTGCAAAAGGTATGCTTACGTGAATGGAACAGTTCTCTGGAATGTATAACTTTACAGAGGATTCTACATAATTCAGCCAACTTGCACACACTGGGTGTGTATCAGTGATATAGGATGAGAAGTGTTAAGGATTAGTTATTTGTCCAATAGTTTGTAACTATACATATGGTTACTTTAGTGTTTATGCTTAAGGACGGATACATCAATCAGTACTGAATAAGCAGAGGCAGCAATATGACAATTAGTTTCTCAAAATTGCTGATGATTACTGAATGTAGCAAGCTAAGTAAATAAACAAGATTCGTGAAATTTTTAGCCATCTCTTATTAACATTGCTTGCACTTCGTACATAAATACTACTTCATGAATACAAAGCATAGGCTTACAGGTTTTAGTACACTGCAGGTACTTATAATGAAACAGATGCAAAATGTTACACATTTACAAATAAAGGAATTGCATGTGTTTTTTTAATACACAATATACTGCATGCTATGCAAGCATTCAAGGATATACAAATTGTCGCATATTCAAAATTCCCAATGTTATCTTGCGTCTGCTGGATATAATCTTGCCCACAAATTTATCTTTAGTGTTTAGTTCATACACATACTAATAATGCATAAAGGCTTCCAACTTGTCTTGTTTGGAAACGTGCTACAACATTATGAAATTTTAAATCTAGGTAACAAAGACATTTCATTTTGGTGGTCACTATCTGTACTTGTGTACACTTTTAAAACAAAATGTAGGAAAAATAGAGAAGCAGCCATTGAGCTTACCTGCAGGGTCTTATTACTAAAAAATATGCCTTTGACTGCACGCAAGTGAACAATTTTATTGTGAATAAAGATTAAACTACTTTAAAGTCTCATATCTGCAAAGCATTTTTTGTGCATTTATGAAAGCAATTTAAAATATTAGAAATACAAAAGCGTTGGAACATGGTGTACAGGTATTTTTACATAAAACTAACTATTTTAAACGGTATCTCACATGTCCAAACTACAGTTAAAAGTTGGTATAAACTGACCACACATATTGATTGAAATTTAACCCTCACAATTAACATAATTTTATAGTCTGCAAATATTGAGTTTAAATATGGAAAACGTTAATTGTCTTTTCATAATTTTTACGAGAAAGGAACATGTTAACCTACTTGAAAGCTACAGTTGTCAACAATTGCAATAAAAATTTAATATATAAAATTACCATTTTATAATTGAACAAGGTCATATTACTACTCAATAAGCACGAAAAAGTTCAATGAACAAATTTGCTTTAACTTA
Source organism: Phoronis ovalis (assembly GCA_028565635.1). NCBI lineage: Eukaryota > Metazoa > Phoronida > Phoronidae > Phoronis > Phoronis ovalis. Next base: position 1,643 of record JAOXYB010068956.1, read on the forward strand.
TTTTCAAAAATCAAGTTATCCGAAAATATTAATCTGCATTTTCTAAAGTTTACGGGAAGCATGAAGCTATGGAGCAAACTAATGCACATCCAATCAATAGTATGAGACTAAATACCATAAAACTAATGTAGTATGTCTGCACCATTTATGAATACAGTAAAACAATCTAATAGACTGAACTTGAACATAAATTAAGGCAACCAAAATAAAGCAGCTTTATTCGCATTTCAATTTAATTCTCTGAAATGTGAAATGTTAGCGTAGGGAAGTGAGATGCCTATTCTTTAATGTAATGCATGTAAGACAGTAAATTAAAAGTTGCTTTAAATAAAAGTACTGTAAGCAATTTAACAAAGCACTACTTTACAAGGGCATGTACTTGGCACAAATTTATCCTGCACCTAACCACTAGAAAGTAAACGGATACATATTAAAATGTACAACAGAGTGTTAAAACTATCATTATATTCATACATCCCTACATCTACATGGCACTTCTTGAATAAAAAAATGAATAGCACACATTTTTATTATAAATATCAATGCAATAAATACCATATTGCACTTGCACTTTTTTTTTATAAATCCCTCTTATTTAGACTGCTGGGACAGTGTTTCTACAAAAAGTGATCTTTTTACAAACATGCATTATAATAAAGATGAAGCTTACAGAACATTAAAAAAAACAAACTATCTTTACCACAACCAAATGCATATAGTGACCTGAATCTGTAAAATAGAAGTGTACAAAAAGGCGACTGTCATGTAAGCATTAACTGTCCTAAAAGCTTGTTACTAATCACATAGCAATTCTTGTCAAAAAATTGCCTTCTAATACAGTTTATTACACAATTTCTATTGCACAGTAAGCAAGTTCTATAGTACAATATAGCACAGTCTAGAACAATTCCCACGACACTTCTGTTTTCCTTGTTAAATTTATAATATAAAAGTATGGAGAACAGCACAAATCTGGGACTGAGTTTGGGGAAATATCCTAGACTGAGTAAGCACCATAGCACATAATTGGTAGCGTGGAAACAGATAATCACTTTACACCCAGTCATTTGTTATGGATAACTGAGTTCTAAATTTCTTCACCATAACATGTCGAATTGCCATAAGATTTAAAATCCAGTTATCAACCTAACAAATTAAGAGATCCACAGTTCAGGTCACTCATCTCCACTTCCTTCACAAAAATATTCTTACATCATGATAGTTTTAAGTTAGTGTTTATTCTATACTGGTAATTCTTTAGATGTTAGAATTATTGTATTCCAAACACAACAAAGACAATAATATCTAAAATATACAATAACATACATAATAAACATGGATAAAATCTAATGCATTAAGAAACCTGCAGTACAACAATTCTAAGAATACTTTCCTATTTTCCCAAATTTCCCAAAAATGTATTCTGCATTCATTCAATGGTTTTGTTAGCATGCACTTCCACAAGAATAAAAAAAACCTATATAACAACTTTGAAAACAATTCAATTGCAATTCAATGATTACATAGGCCATATTTTTAGCACTGTTGATGACGGAGCTACCATTTTATATAGATGCAAAAATACCTATGCATTTCATTTAGTGTTAACAACTTTTTATACGGTTTATAACTGAGCTCATAAACCGTACTTGTACCGAGTGACTTGGCAATCTTTACTGCATATGACACTTGTGACTTGAGTTATACAACATAAAGTGAAAAAACTCAACTCATTATAAACCAAGCCTAACCATGGAAACTATTTCATAAACAATAAAAAATATTAACATACTTCAGTTTACACCGGTTCTTACTGAAAGAAAGACCAATATAGTTTAGAGTCTACATACAAGACTTGATATTTTTGTTAGTTGCAGTTCTATGAATAGAGAGGCATTCTAATCAAAACATGCAATTTCAAGAAACTGCAAAACAGCTGTGCAGTTGTTAAAACTGTGCGAGATCAAGAGGTTATTTTAGGATTTTTATATTTACTAAAAGTATATTGTCAAATAGGACGGGTACAACTATTCTGTGGTTTTACATTTTTAACAATGAAAACATACCCTTTTCTCCCTGGATAAAGATGAAAATGGCAGAATAGAGGTCCAAGAACAGATTATGTTACAATTTTACAAAATGCAGATTGCATAACAAAGTCTTGTAGTTTTCCAACGTTTATTTTGACCTCCCGTAGTTTTTCTGGATAAACAAGTATTTGTTAAAGATACCTAAACCCTTATTTCTTTCTTGGTATTACATGAATAACATTAGTAGTAGCCGGATACATCTACCTTTCTTAACAAAACCGCAGGAACAATTGATAAAGCAATACACCTTTCTGCAAAAGGTACTCTTTCTGGAATCCCAGCTGTTTTCAATTTTATCCAGGTTCCAAAGAAGTATATTTAGACTGTTAAACCTGTTAAATTGAGTGATCATGTCTAGCTGACTTTACTTCAAGTTTGTTTTATACTTTCTAACCAACAGAATTTTTGGGAGGATGTGAAACCCCAAATAATTATAGTAGAAATTTGGCATATCTTGTTTCTGGCATAAAAATTTATAGAATTCAAACATTCGTACACCTTTTTGACAGTCTCTCATATCCATTGGATGGATAACGAATTTAGCAAAATACTTAAATCACAGTATAGAAGGTTAATTAATAATCGAAACAATTGCAATGTGTAGGTAATATTAAGCACCTGACTCCATCACATGGATTTTAATGTATACAAACATGTATGGATAGAGCCCCATCAGCTAGTTAAATTTGATTTTATAAACACTTGTCAATCGCACACATGTTGTCTAGGACAGACATTAAAGCGCGAATGACCTTCACAACAAAACAGTAACATGCACAAAAACTTAACAAACTTCGTCCAGTTTATTTCAGATATTACTACTTCCTCTATGATATTTCCAAACAAACCTATAGCCAACAGCACGGTTCTGCTCTCTTAATTGTTAAAATGGATGATTTTGAATCCTTTTTTAAATATAAGCACCTCTTTTCTTTGTTTCTCTCATCCTATGTATTTGATGGCTCAGTATTACTAAAAGCTGGACTTCTCGATTGATCAGGACTTGGTTCGCTATCTCTTTCATCTGTGATAGGTGTGACAGGATGGTGACTGCTTGGAAGCATACTTCTTTCCATGCATTTTCTCATGTGTTTCTCTAAAGTGCTAGCGACTGAGAATGGCATACTACAGTAACGACATCGATACACCTCTTTTCCGTTGCGGCCATGAGTTCTCATGTGCCTCGTTAGCTTGCTGGACTGAGCACAGGCATAATTACACAGTTGGCACTTGTACGGCTTTTCGCCCGTGTGACTACGGCGATGAACAGTAAGGTTACTACAGTTTTTAAATACTTTTCCACAGTACTCACATGTGTCACTTCGGCGGCTTTCTTTCCTAGGTGGAGTATAACTAAATGGAGGATTCACCAGAGCACTAGGCTGAGAATTCACAGTAGAGCTAGGAATTCCATTTCTAACTAAACCTGAACGATCTAGTAATGAATGTGGTGTAGGAAAATTAAGGTGCCCAAATGAACTTGGACTTTGAAACCAGAATGGATAATAAGGTTCAAAATTTCTGTGGAATGGTTGTGGTGGGCTACGGTCACGTTTCTCTTCTTTAATTGGCCTGTTGCTAATAGTTGTCGAACCAGATTCTCTTGGACTTCTAGACTTTTCTCTAACTGCCTCCTTTAACAGTTCATCGGGCTTCTGTGGACTAGTTTTTGTGCTTTCTTCATTTAATTGTGGTTCAATGTTTTTAAACGTATCTGGACGAGTATTTTCTTCCAAGGCCTTCTGAAATGCTTCATGATATGCTTTTATATCAGGATTTTGCATAACCTCAGGAAATACAGGTACAGCACGATCATCTTTCTCATGTGACAACCTGTGCTGACAACTATTTTGCATTTGATCTATGGTAACACTTGATCTACTACTGGAGTCACGATCTTCAAGTTCAGGGTCATGCTCTCTGCTCCTGCTATCTCGATACTTACTAGATAGATCATGAGGTTGATCATCAGACCCTTCAAGGGACTCTTCACGTTCCATTTCATCAAGTTCCATTTCTTCCTCTTCTTCCTCACTTTCGCTGTCAATCTTTGAATCTTGTTCTGAACTGCTGTGGCTTCCATCTTCATACAGTCTCAAATCTGTTGAACCTTGACTAGCATCACCGGAAATATTAGAAGGTTGGTTGGTATGAGCAAGTTGCTTGTGAGTTTTCATATGCCGTTTAAGCTTGCTTGCTTGTGTGCACGCATGTGGACAAATAGGACACTTATACGGTTTTTCACCTGTATGAGATCGTCGATGAACAACCAAATTACTTTGAAATCGAAAGCATTTTCCACAAAATTCACATGTTTTTAATTTCTGAGTTGGCAAACCTTTGGCTACAGTTTCTTGTGCTGTACTTGGACTATGGGAAAATGGTGGGGTGCCTGAACTTTGACCAGGAGACGAAGGATCAGTACGACGCCGACTCGGAAAAGTAAACTGAGCTATATGTCTCAAATGTTGGGAATAAATATCTTCAATACCTAATGGTGGATGGGATCCATCAGCCTTATATTCTAGGGATTGTGACATTGACAATGGTAGTTGATACCGTTCACTAAATGGAAACTCGGGGATATTGCCAGGCCTTCTAGGATATGGAGTGAAACTAGAAGTATGTGGTTTATGCTGGTCACTATATGTTGAAGGATAAACTAATGGAAATGCAGCCGTTGTTGATGGCATTATCCTAAAAGGCAATGACCCTGTGGATGACGTTCTTGACTTGGGAGGCTTGTTTTCAGTCTGTGAATTCTTCTCTGGAGAGTCCTGTACTTTGGTACCTGTTGTTTCAGGTGTTTTAATATATATTTTCAATCCATGAATGCTCTGAGCATGTTGTAGTAATTCCCAGGCAGAGTCGTGATACAAATGACATGTTGCACATCTTATAGCACTAGGCTCTAAAAAACAAATAAGTAGATACCCGTAAATATTCATTTAGCTACAACAAAAAATTTATTAAATTTAGACAGTTGTTGATCATTCAACAATGTTTCGGAGCTGTCTGTATTTGATTACATTGGATTAAGTTAGTTTTTATAATTGACATCTCACTATTTATGTAGACTACCAAGCAAGACCAATTTTAGACACGATGTCACAAACTATAAAAATAGCAACAAATATAGGCAAAAGCTTCCAATGTTCTTCCACATCAGTGTAATATTATTATTCCTGCATTAAATAAAATCGCCCTCTTCTTTAGTGAAGCCCACTTTATTGATTACACACTTGAAATAATGCAATGTAAACTATGGTAGCAGCTATAATTAACATAAAATATAAGTTATTTATTTGTTACTATTTATGAAAAAACTATCTTAAGTCATTTTTTAAAAACCACTATCACATATCAGTGTTTTGCAGGAGTATTTTTTCATTGTCAGTAGAGAAAACCGACTGAAAAAATCTAGGGATACTTGTAGGTCCCACAGGACACTTTGAATCAAAACCCCATGTATGTGCCATCAATAAAAGCAATCTGCCGGCTTCCCAAATTACTTCATGATACATTTTAGTTTTTAGCATTTATTTACCACATAAATAAAGTGAACTGCCTTAAGAATGGTACATAATCTTTCAGATAAGCTTTAACAAGAAGCAAAATACTAAATTACTCGAGAACACCACTACAATATTTTGAAATCGCAATAGCTCATTTTGAAACTACAAGGTAATTAATGTTTTGGTATATGCTATGACCCAAGAATATACTTTTGGTAAAAACTTTTTTTTTACAACAATCTGTATATTCGCAGGAATCATGCTGTGTGAAATTAATTAAAACTAGTGACATAACGGGCTATGTTTACAGCTATTTGCTTCTTTAAGACATACCTGTGGCATATTACTATACTATAACAAAACAAATTTACAACAAGGAAACATCTAATGCAAACTTCCCAGTTTTACAATTCTACTAAATAAACAAAAGAAATTCACTGTTGCTTTGTATATTTTTACACATAACAGCTGAACAGAATAAGATAATGTACAATAGAAATTACATTTTTATGACATCTGACACATTACGATTATTGATCAAATATTGTGTATTCTAACTTTGTCTTGTAATAATACCTTCAATGGAAGTTTCATTTAATATAATTATGCCATCTGACACTAGTGTTTTTAGAAACTTTTTGATGTTTAATTGTTTAACGGCAGGTAGATTACTAGGAAACTGCTTTCTAAACGCCCCTTTACTTAGGGTTAAATAAATCAAATTTAAAATGCACTGGTTCAGGTGAACATTTAATGTTAGACTATACTTCATCAGTTACCCGATTTTACATATTACATGTTTTTATAGTGCATTCAGGTACCCAATGTCACAGAAACTTTAATTCATATACACCAGTGTCACATTTAATAGGCTTTCATTTTTTAAATATATGCTGTAATACAGGTGTTTTCTTTCTTATATGACCACGACATTGAGCAGGTGCACCAGTATTTTGACGGCTAGGCGCCAGTAAATAATGCTTATTATTCTGTTTAATTTTACCCCCACTTTTTTATATAAATCATGCTTCACTGCACTTTCAATTAATGACCACATATAAGTTTAAGTAAATGTTGCCAAGTGTATTTACAATTATAAAAACTACGGGTTTAGTCAGGAATTAAAGTTTGCAACAACTGCCAACAAAAGTTTCACATTTGTGACAAAATGTGGATGAGGCTTGAACTGTTACTGCGCAGAGAGGATGTCACTTAAGTGAGCTGAGAAAAGGTTAAGGGAAGAAAAGTAAAATACAAAGTGAAGAGAACAGGCCAAATTTTTCAGAAACACAATTGATACATCTCGTCAATCTACTTTTTCAAGCACAAAGAAATATCTGTCAAATCAAAAGAAACTTAATTACCACAGAACAAAATTGTAACCCCATCTCTACAAGCAGGGTCAGAACAAGGGGTAGAACTGAAATGTAAACAAGATATCTGCCATGTCAGATGCCCATCAAATCCCTTGGATCACATGATATTGCGGCTCGTATGTGGTTTGTAGCCCCAATCTGTAGCTGGGCAGTGCAATTTTTGAAGTAATTCCCTTAAATGTTACATATGTAAAGCATATACCGCATACAACAAATGTTGAAGATTTGGATTGGCACTTGACCCATTTTTCAAGGTCATTCCAAAATCTGCCTAGCCTATTAATACATTGACCTATAGCTATGGCCTTCATGAATCAACCTTCAAATTGTACAGTAAACACTTCTGTCTCTGGAAAGTGGTGCAATGTGACATCTGTCTTGGGAACAAACATGGCCACCAGTCAGCCATATTGAAGAAATCCAGGTCAATACTGTTGTTGAAACTGCCATCGCATCCTTAGGATTACATCACTATGTGGTTTGTAGCCGTTATGTCAAAGATTCAGATCGGCATTTGACTCCTTTATTTTTTTTTTACTCACAATTTTAAAGTGTGAACAAGCCTAATACACCCACCCACATATGGCCTTGATGCATCCACCTTCAAATCATCCAGTCAAAGTCTTTCTGGAAAGGAGTGCAATATGATGTGCCCCTCAGGAACAAACATAGCCATCAGTCAGCCATATTGGAAGCTATCCAGGTCAAAATTATAATAAAGCTGTACTTTAATGTATTTATCCTGTACCGAATGTGAAGCTGATTGGATGAAAGCGGAAGTTATAGCTAGACAAAGAAAGTTTTACATGTCACAACAAAAAATGCTGAAGGTTCCGATCCACTTTTCAGGTTACTGAAAAATGTTACCTGACCTACTCTGCCGACCATCCTAAGGCCTTCGTGAATCCACCTTTGAATTGTCCAATCAATGCTTTGCTTGTCTAGAAATGGGCGCAACCTGACGTGCCATCTCCGGAACAAACAAGGCTGCCAGTCAAATATTCTGATCAGTATTTGGCCCACTTCTTAAGGTCACTCAAAAATGTCACCTAGCCTTACATACCCATCAACCTTCATGAATCCAGTTTCGAATCATCAAAATTAAATCAGAGTATACAAACAAAAACTAGCAACATATTAAATTAAATCTCTAAGCTTCACATTCGGTACAGGATAAATACATTAAAGTACAGCTTTATTATAATTTTGACCTGGATAGCTTCCATATGTAAAACTTTCTTTGTCTAGCTATAACTTCTGCTTTCATCCAATCAGCTTCACATAAGAACAGATATGATGAGCTATGCAATGGAATAGGAGATGAGGGGAGCAATGTTACCAGCAAGTATGATAAAATGATTCAGGCAAACAATGAAGCAGCAAATGATCTGATACCAATGAAAA
>JAOXYB010068967.1:0-10027 GCA_028565635.1 Phoronis ovalis
TTATGTGCAACCCTATCAAGTTTAAGTTAACGCAATACATGTTACGCAGTGGTGCGCGAGTATCTGACGCAACGTCAGACTTAATTTTATGTCGCTGTTGTATGTTAGTTGATAAGAAAAGTCATTGTTTAAGATAATAAGATTCATAGCGCATTTGTTTTACAGTGTCGAAGATATAAAACAATGGCCGGTGTAGGAGAACTTGTCGATGGCTTGGAAGACTTGACTTTAAATTTTATTCCCCAAGTCTGCCGATACTACTCTTCTGGCGTGCAAGGCTGTATAAACACTGGAGGACAATGCGCCTATCTGCACATTTGTGTTAGATTTATTGAAGGCAACTGCAATGCGGGTCAATACTGTTCATACTCACACAATATTTTCGACGATAGCTGTATACCTGTTCTTGAAAATGCTGGGATACCAAGGCCATATGACTATGCTGAAGAAAGTGTGTTGAAGACAGTTCGTGACTATCATGCCAAGAAAAAACATGATACGCAAAGATTCAATTATGGTCAACAAAACGAAGGAGGAGGCTGGGAAAGGGGTTATCATTATCAGGACTCGCAAGTTCCAAGGGCATTTATTCTTGAAATGGGAGAAAAGCATTTTCCAGTAGATCCCAATTTTGTAAGAGGAATAGCAAAACAACTGCCGGGTCCATTCTTATCACAAGTTCAATATCCATCAGGGACGCCACCACCTTGTAGAGGACCCAATTGTGCAAGTGCAAGAGAAGGAGAGCAAAGCCTCTTTTGTCCACGAATTCAACCTCCACAAGCTTATTATCAAGAGGACACACGAGGTCACAATAGTCAAGCTGAAACTGGTAACACTGGGGATTTTGATAAAAACGAAATGCACATCAGTAAAGGAGATAATGCAACTATATGTACCCACAACCTACAAGACCGCTGCAACTTTGATGATTACAAGTGCAGGAACCACCATTGCAGTAAGTATTCTTCTGAAGTTGTTTTGTTTGTACAATATTATTACATTTTACATTGAAAGTATATGGAACACTACTAGTGCATCAGTAAAATGCTGTACCAACATACATGAAACACAGGTAAGATAACTGTATGAATGACTATATTTATTCATTAATAGCAATCCATGAATAAGTATTATTGTGTGCTTTTTGTACAGTTTAGAATTATCGAAACGTAAGCATTTGGTACAGCAATTCCTTCAGTTATTATTTTATAGGTAAGCCGTACCTCTGGCAGTACAAAATTCAATTACACCCTTGGAAAAGTTTCGAGGACAATTTCGGTTCCATGGTAGAAGGAAGATTCTGTGATGTAACTAACGATGACTGCCCTGTTATGATTCTAAAGTAGGAATATATAGTTGTTTGTCATTATTTTAATGGCAGCTTATACTTACATACATTTTAATACATTGTATACGCATGCTGCACATTAAAAAAATAAAGCAAATCACCGCTAGACATCACACCCTGTGAGGTTGCATTAAATAACATAGTAGGAAATATTGTTTAAGTGTTCAACATTTTTAGAAATACCATGGTCTGTTGTTATAAACAAAATGTAACCGCTATTGTGACTGTCTTGCCACTAAAAACTATTATTGCTTAAAAAGATTTAAATATGTATGCTAATGTTAATTGTTTTTAATTAAATAATTAAAAATATGTTATTTTTATTTAATTAAGAAAAAATGTAAATAAATGAGTATCATTCGGCCCATCTTATTCATACATCCCCGATCGTTATTAATGTTCTTTCGTTGGTCGTGATCTGGATACCGTTTACTATAACTGTTGAATGATTTTAGCAAAAATGCTACTATAAGGTTTCGAGATATGAAAGGAGAAGCTGGAAGCGAAGGTGAATTTAAAGTACGAAGGCTCACTACTGTATCATCGGCCACATCACCGGAGAGAACTCCTTTTGCCACGACATGGATATGGTACTGGCACGCAGATGGAATGTGGGTAAAGTATGGCGATGTAGACAACTCAGAGGTTAGTTACACGCATACAGAGTTTCTCGCTGAATTACATTAGGTGGTTTAAAATATGACATTAATGTGTCATAATTTAGGTGTTTTGTACTACTAGTCCCACATCTGTTATAATAGCGCCACCTGTCTTGTAATCATTGTAATTTTCCTTTATAATGAACATCAATTTATTACATAAATGAATAAGTACTATTGGTTAGGTAGAACGGTTTACTGTAAAGAATTGATTTTCGGCAACAGAAGCATCTCGAGCCCAGGAAATATTTACGTCCGAATAGAAGCTTAGAGGCGTTTAATAGTTTTTCTCTCTTAGGTTTGAATGGTTTGGATTTCTCAAAATCTAAGTACTCCTACATTTGTGTATCTTGCAAACTGAATACGCAAAGAAATACCTGCAGAACATTTCTTGTAAATCATTTTAAAAATGTGAACACATAATAAAGTTGAGCAACATACAAAATCTGATAAAACAAAGGATAACCAATACATACCGTAATTATTTCGACAAATGTCAGACAAAGAGTGATCATTGAACGTAGCTTAGTTAACAGATTTTTCATAAATTGAGTAGTTGAAGTGAAAAATGAAACCGTGAAAAGGTCGAGGTATAATGCACTCGGCTCATTAAGCAGTGTAGAAGATATAATACGTGGCTATTAGTACTGATACAAAAGGGGTAGAGAATTAATGACCTTCGCCTTAGTGTTTAATGTGCTTGGCTTTTCTATGGCTTTCATATCCAGCTCAGATTTGAACCCCATCGAGAGCATTGCATAATAATTACAAAAATTATATATGAATTATTTCTCTTGTAGATACCTCTAAACTAGGCATACTATTGACTTTGAAAATAGCTTTATCCAGGTGCTAGGTGCCTAAACTCATCCTTACATGTATAGAAACTACTGAAACTTAATATATCCCTATGGGATGTAGGCAAAATCGATTTGAATCGGCAGGTTATATGTTCTATGTTCGACTGGATTGTGCCTTAAGCCATTACAGGCATGTGTAAATATTCTATAATCTTCCAGATTGGTGCTGGCGAGGTATCTTCAACTGTGAACAGCGATGAGTTGGAGAAGCAGTTTAATGCTAACCCTGCTGGAACATATGAATTTGTGGCCAGGGGAGAATCCTATATTCTAGACTTCAAAACAATGACGCAGAAGAATGAACTGTAAGGAAGTACTTTCTTTAACAAGCCGGTTTTGCAATTATGTTTTACCTACACTTGATTTATTCTCTTTCAAAACAGTTTGATGATATAACTCTACCATGGTCTTAAGTGGCACATATATATCATTATGTAAACAACATGATATACTTCCAGCTATAGAACTGAGAGAGAAGTTCGCAGAAGGCCTGGTTGTGTCTCAGACGAGCAAATCAAGAGCCCACCAAGGTAACGTGCAGGCTTATCTAGCTATATGTTTCTTTGTTGATTATGTCAAAAATTGAATAATTTCATTAATCCCCAGAAAAAAAAAATATATATAGTTGCGAAAATCCTTGACCATCTTAGCTATGACGCGCACGTTTCAATAAAAACAGCTCCTGCTTAGGAACGCCAATATAGCAACCCTATAGCTAACTACATGCTTTTCTACTTATTAAACTGTACAAACGCTGTTTCATATTTGCAGAACTCCAAAATTAAAGAATTGCTCTCCAGTTAGGGATTGGACTAAGAATTCGAACGACAATGGGTATACGTCAGGTATGGTTGGGAATACATGTTTAATTCTTTATCAGGTGTGAAGCAAACAACAGTTATGTATAACTAGGGTAACACATTTTAATTCTAACAATATACTATATAGCTAAACTACAGATGCAAGGTAAATAAACAATTGTATCTACTTGGCTTACTTCATTCTCACAACTATCTTGATCCGACTGCACACATTTGCTATTTATCTAGCTGTACTGCATGTGTTTTGCTCATCAAAATTCAGAGATGCGTATTTTACTGACATTTTTGAAAAAATGTATGTATTGGCTAAATGATTATAGTTTTTGCAACTGAAATTACACACTTATTGAAGAAAAAGCTAAACGGATCTATCGCTATACATTTGACACTGTTGTCACTGTTATAATTATTAGACCATAACCCAGGTAGAAGAGTTTTCCAACTATACCTCTGCTCATTGTATGTCTTCAGCTTCAGACAACTGACGTTGATGACACGGAGCTGGTATTCTCAAGGGAACCAAAAAATACAATTTACTAATATCCCCTTGAAAAAGTGCAAGTGGTTATTTTCATTTTTTGATTCCATAGACATCATTTTTTGAAAACTGACACTTAAATTTCTAAATTAGGAATGGCAATATAATTTTCCAATGTTTCAGGTCGTAGCTCTACATACTGTAAACATATCTAAATGAAATGTGCCTTCTAACATCCTATCCATTAGAAAAAAAAGAAATCCGAAAATACATAATTATATTAATTGTGAAAAAAATATAAAGGGAGTCTGAAATAAAAAGGGAATTTCCAATGTTTCCAATTTAGGTACTTAATTATTCTTTGAAATTACTTTGCCAATGATTGCTTTTATGATGCCTAGGATGTACTTTCAAGCCGTAGGTAATTGTGAAATGCTCAAGATAATTATTCCCTTCATGCAACCAACAATTTTTATTTCATAGTTAATCTATTTTTATGCAGTGGACATGTTCAAATTATAGATAATCTATGTTTTTGCAGTGTAAAAGTTCAAGTTCACCTACTTTCATAGATTATCTATTAAGTCGCTATTTAAAACTTGTAATATTTCAGAGATAAGCTAGGAGTCGATATTTTTAAACTCGCCTATTTAAAGTTTCATTAATTTATTTTTATTTCAAGTAATCTATGACATTGTTGATTTTGATCTCACCTATTTTCGTAGATAATCTGTGAAGTCAGACTTTGTAAAATCACATATTTCATAGTCTTCAAAATTAACAATGCATTGCTATTCAAACTACAGTATCTTTGTAAAAATGTGTTAATTGTAGGATCAGCTGGCAGACTTATGAATGGTACACCATACATGCCAAAATACATGCGTCAATACAGTCATGTAAACAGTATAGTGCAACATCCAAGATTTGGACTATTAAACCAAAACAGGGGGACTGTCCATGTGGCCGTGTTAGACTCTGGGATGTGTACGGGACATGCAGCTTTCACATCTCTAAATCTCGAACGAAATATTGCTTTTAAAGATTACGTGAATGACCCCACAGATCCTTGGAATGTTGATGTTTTCAGTCATGGTACTGGAGTTGCAGCCATAATTGCCGGCGATGTTTACCTTACGTGCAATAATATCAACTATAGAGGACTGGCACCGTTTGCAAATCTTGTCATTAGTAAAGTTGCTGATAGGAATGGTGCAGTTTCTGCCTCACGTGTTACCCAAGCGCTACGTGATTTGAATAGCCTTGATAGACCAGGCTGCTTCATTGATATAGTGAACATGTCATTTGCTGTCAAGTTTGCAAATGAAATTGAACGTCAGCAGTTATGTGATGCTTTGAATGAAGCATGTGGTAAACGTATAGTAGTATGCACACCTTCTAATGATGGCATGCAGGATAGTGATACTATATTTCACCCTGCTGCATTTGGTTGCTGTATTTGCGTTGGAAGCCATGATGAGGATGGAAACAGATCAAAGTTCAGTGCAGTAGGGCAGCAGCTTGATTTCCTGGCTCCAGGAGAACAGATTCCTGTCTGTGACTCCCGTGTTGCAGGAGGAATAATACCGAAAGATGGAACCTCATTTGCTGCGCCATATGTAGCTGGTCTCATTGCCCAACTATTGGCTATCACTGAAATACTAGGTTAGTTTTGACGTAATTCAATTCTGCTCATAAATAGAGACTATGCGTGCGTTTTACCCCTTGCTTGGCGAACATAAACGATAGATGGGAACAGCCTTAAAAATATATATAGTTTCCAGTAAAAGCAATGTATAAAGATAAGATTGTCAAGCATTCATGTACATGTGGCCACATTTTACGTCTAGTAGAGTAACTTATTGTTTATGTCTAATCAAATCTTATGCTCTTCTAGGCGAACGAAAGCAAGCAGGCTTAGGAAAAACTTTAAGAAAGCAATTGACACACACTGCGACCATGAAACGCCTCCTGAAACAAATGTCTACAGAAAAAGTTCACAGTGTTCAGAGAGGTTATGGACTGTTGAGACCTACTGATTTGTTAGAGCCTGTTGATATGTTCTTGCCGAATGTACAGAAGGCTATTGATTATGTCTATTAACTCTGTTTCCAGCCGTTCTGATTCCTACTTTGCAAGACTCATATCTTTATCAGCATTGTTAAGTCTAGTACCTGTAGTGTCGGATGAAATGAACTGCACTCCAACTTGATATTTTTTTCTTTATATAATAGTAGCTCGTAAATAATCTTTTTGCTGTGTTCTGTTTGTATGATGTTTAAATGTTTAATGTACGTAAATAAAATGTTAATGTACATTTTTTATTTTCACTTGGGGCGGATTAATCTTATTAAAAAATCTGCAGATTTCCAATTAAGAACAAAATAGGACTTCATGTTAACATTTTTGATGCAAATATTCCAAGTTAGCTTGGAAAGTGCATTTGCTAAAAATAAAGCTCTGAGCTGAAGGCTGACCTGGTGTGGAGGAATTGAATGTCCTGGAAACGCATGATCAGAGCACACTTATTCCTAAGAATAAATACTTACTGGACGTTTTTTTTTAGAGTCTCGGTTATTTATTCCCTTAGAAATAACAGGCCGGGTTGGGAGTAGTTATCTGGATTTTGTAACATTTAGAGACTATTTAAGGGAACCAGTGTCCGCATCTGGGTATATTTATTCGAGTTGAAATTGAGGCGTATATTTGATTCATATTTTTGACAATATATAGCAACTTATCCGTCTTGTAGTAAGATATTATTTATTTCATTAATTTATTTTTTACATACAAGCCTAAATAAGAACCTGTACACTATTAGTCATATATGTTTACATCCGAGATACATTTATATAAATGTATGATTACTAAGCTGATGGGCCGCTAAAACGGGTTACGTATTTACAAGGAAATTCTTAGAAATCTACTTTTCACAAACAATCCCTGGAAATAGGTTCAATTTTCAACAGAAATCATGATGGTTCCGTATTGGAAAAAGTCTGGGAATGGGTCTCTTTCCGAGCGAAAATTATACAGATGGGTCCCTTTTTCGAGTGATAACCTAGTGATGGGTCCAAAATCCCCCTAAAAATGGGTAGATCATCTGTACGTGTTTTCTTGGCCAACTCGTCTAACGAACAGACTAATGCCCCGGGGTTTGCATAGTAAAATGAGAAAAAAATATTTACACAACATATTTCAGTCCTGCAGACGTTTCGTATATCAGAGCAAACTCCTGAATAAACACTATTTCTAAAGTAGTTTTATTGTGTGGGTATTCTTGTTATGATAAAAGAGTCTGGGGCATTTTAAAAACGGGATCAAAAAAGCATTTCATCGTAGCACAAAGAAAGAAGGATAAGTGAATATCCAATACCAATAACAAACCTTTACTGAGCATGCGCGTTCTTTTATAGTGCACAATCGTTTATGCACGCAATAACACAATAAAATCTAGACTATGAAGTCTATGAAATATGTAAAAAAATGTGTTATACTTGCAATAACATCTTGCTCTCAGGCGTGTTATGTATTTTTGCCCAGGAGCATGCACTTGCTGATTTATTCAGTGGGGTAATCGTCGAATTTTTTTCAATGAATTTTGAAGTATAACTATTTCATAAACTTTATATTAACTGAAATAATGAATTTTTCCTAGAATAGTCTCAAGATAATTTGGAAAGTACAAACCATATAATGATGTTTTTATGTACTGTAACCTTAATAAAACTATTTTGCATAAGGTCACAATTGATGTAACCGCAGTGGCGGCGTAAAGCATGGAAGTAGTCCGTCAACCTTAAATGTAAGAGTTTCTTCCTCCCTGGCGCTGGCTTTTTTGTTTGTTTTCATTTGAAAGGGAAACCACTATACAAGAGACTGAAACAAGTATTAGCATATTAAAGTCAAATACACCAAAATTTGATAGGATTATTTGAGCTGGGACAAAACTATGAATCTTGTAAGTTGTTAGGTTGCATTTTGCAGGGGCAGTCTACACAGTGTAATAGCAAAAATGTTGGTGGTCATGTCTGCACGAAATATTAACTGAAAGTAGGATACATGATAATCTTCAGTTCTTAACAGGTCATTTTCTTCGCGCAATGTTTAGGAAATATTTATAATGATTTAAGTTACATGAAAATAGAAGTGGATGGAAAATCAATTGTGTCCCTATACCATTCCACTGGGAAGGCATATTTTTGCAGACTATCGCCATGCTTCTTTTAGTACCCAACGTGAAATGAGTTCAGCCACGTGCAAGCACACTTAAATACTTAATGTGATTGATGATATTGTTAAATATTACATGTCTATACCAATAAAGGATTAAACATTAAAACATTGTTTAGGCAACAAGTGGCATAAAATATGCGTTTGACAAACTGCGAGCACCGGCTAGATGTGTCATAGTTTCGATTTTGATTTAGAAATCGCCTCATAACACAACACAGTAAGGAAATACAAATGATGATTTTTGCGTATTTTGCAAAAAAATCTATGCAATAAAAAAAAATCTGTGTTTGAAGAAGATTCACAAGTAAGCGAATATCTACAAGGGATTACTGCATAGTATTTCTCTGTGACTATATTTTTGTATCTAAAAATGTTTTAAAGGTTTGAAGGATATATTAATGTCAGAAACCATAATAGTGATAATTCATAATTTATATTAATATAATCATAGAATGCTTAGGATTTTGAAACTTGATACATGTCGTAGATAAATTACTAAAACCCAAATATGAGGTGCCTTAATTACTTAATAGAACCATAATAATCCATGTCGAGTGGTAAATTAAATAAGTGTACACACATAAAACAATGTCTTAAAGTTGAAGATAATTAATCAGACACTGCTTATAATTATTTGATTTGTTAGATATGTGTAGTGTATTTATTCTCAAAGGCACAATAGATTTGTCACATTAGGCTGGGGTAGCCAAAAAAAAAAATATTTTCAGACTTTTGTGTTTCTGCAAAGTTTGCTTGACTGTGTAAATACAGTAAACAATAATGCAATTGTAATACGTATCAACAGCCTAATCTAAGGTTTTGCATGAATAAGTTATGAAAGTAAAGTCTACGATTGATTGTTAACAAAAGAGTGTATACATAAAAAACAAACTATAGCTAGATGAGTCATATGAACCGAAAGACGTGAAGTACAGACTTTGGCTCAGGATCGTTGGCTGAGTCTGCACTAGTTCGTAAAAAGACGAGAAATAAGAGTGATACTTGATGATGGTAATTCTTGGCAATATATCTAATTAATTCGTCCGAATATATACGGTTATTGTTTTCACAGGGTGTATTGCTGAAATTATTTGTGCGGTCATAAAAACCTGAGCAAAGGTAGGTTTAGTATGACATGTGAAACACATTTATTACAGTACATTGATTAGCTTAGTACACGAATTGGCGCCAGAGTATGTTTAGTGTCTCTGCGACTTACGTTTTTGTACCGGAAAAGGTTTTTAGATTATATATGTATTTTTGTCCGCAATTAAAATGCATGTTAATGGCAGAAGCGCACCTTTAATAGTTCCCATCCAATTCCATCGAAAAACATTATAACGTTCATATAAATATGAAATTAAAGATGCCAGCGTACTCCCTCTACTGGTTAATTTTTCGTGCAGTCTTGACCATACTGATTTCGAGGAAATCGTATTGCAACGGAACGCATTTAGATAATATTTAGTAACGTTGATATTCTATTGTTAGGAACGTAGTTATAGTATTACTATTTTATAGCATTGATTGACCTTTATTTATTAATGCATTCAGAACACTGTTGTTAGGAATTCTATATAGACGTCCGCGCTCACGAGCGACGGCGCTAGGCTATAGTCCTT
>JAOXYB010068978.1:0-10026 GCA_028565635.1 Phoronis ovalis
CATGCAGCAAGATCTAATTGCTCCTTCTGGATCTTTCACTTTTCCTGCATAAATACGACCGACACCACCCTCGCCAATAAGAGATGTCTTGCCGTCTGTTGTTTTGTCATATCTACAATTAAAGAGGAAATCACTCATGGGTTTTTAACAGCTTCAGTGACACCATGTTATCTTCATCTCAACATCGTATTTGATCCCTATCTACAACGTCATAGACTTTATAACAGTTCTTGGCATCGATCATTTTCATATTCAATTTATAAATCAGGAATAACTTCACACTTGGGAAAAGAATAATAAATCTAAAACGTGACTTAAATTTAATCAATAATACTTACACAAATGCATCTGCGCCTAAAATCAGGGTCGTAGGGTCCTTTCGTCTATTAACTGGCTCAACTGGTAACAGTCCATGATCTTTTCGGCTACCAGTTCTGAAGAACTTCCCCGCAAATCTACTCGTATGGCTTTTTCTTACGTCTGCAGCTTCTTTACCTTCGAAAAACGTTCCTATGAACCTGCTGTCTTTTATAGTCACAGGGCTTTCTCCAGCAACTGCGTCAGTTGTAGTGTCAGTTCCAAATGGCTTTGTTGTCCTTTTGCTTGCAGCATCAGCCTCGTGTATTAAAGTGTCATACTTAAAGAACTTCATCGCCGACCGGCTAGCTGTAGCAGGCGAGAGCGCTCTATCATCTCGGTCGCTAACATCGTCCTTTTTAAAAAAATTCCCTACAAATCTGCTTGTGCCATCAATTACGTCTAAACGTACTTTAGCGTCACCTCTAACTGCACCGGTAGAGCTTTCTCGACCAACTAAATCAGCAGAATTGTCCTTTTTACAGAATTTCTCGACGCACCCGCTTGTGGTATCAATTCCTTCTACATCTATCTCAGCGTCAGTTTTAAATGTACTGCTAGGGCTTTCCTTAAAAACTGAATTAACAGCAGTGTCCTTTTTGAAGCACTTCGCAGCAAGCCAACTTGCACTAACAACTCCATTTGTATCAATAGACCTACTTTTAACATCTGTATTGGCGACAATTTCCCTTTTAAAGAACCTTTTTTCACATCTGACTGCCGAACTACCAAGTTCATCTTGACAAATTACATTTTCTACGGATTTAAACTTAACATCTGGAAATATCGTTAGGCTATTTGAGGGAACATGCGTAGGTTTCGTGACTTCATGGTTTTGATTGATAGCTACTTTCGCTTCACAGGAATTTTCTTTACACAAGGGTGCTTCTATTGCTACTTTCTTACTGACAAATGACTTCCTTGCTTTATTGCAAATCCCTCTTTGTCGTGAGAAACACGTAGCAAATGCATCAAGTGCACGTATGAAAGGTTCTGAAAATATCAAGCTCAATACTCTTTGATGATTGCCAACCAGATCTGTCATTGAATTTCTTGCAACACTCTCACACATTCTCTCATGCTGGCCATGTGCATTACAGCCTGTTGGAGAGTATTGTATGTCATCAAAGGTTAACTCCTTTTTAGGACAATCGCTTCCACTATTCAACTGGTTAACGTTGATTTTGATTTTGTTTTGGTATGATAGTCCTAGAGTGGTAGGTGGGTTTCTCATTATATTCTCTGTTTCATTGACATTTCTAGATTTTGTTTTACTGACGTGGCTTTGTTTGTGTCCTGGTTTTGCTTTACTACAGCTGTTCGGCACAACTGCATTAAGTCTGGTAGAAAATGATTTCATTACCTCTCTAGGATGTTGAAATTCCCTTAAGGAAGACGCTAAAGACACGTTGAGGGAGCGAATTATAAGCTGTTCTGATGTTATTTCTCTGTCGATACGTGTTTGCTTTTTAAACCGTGAAGCTGAAATACGCTCAAACGAATTACATGTAATAACATACTTGGTTTTGTTTTGTACTGGTAATAGTTGAAAACTCATTCTCCATTTTGCTCCCTTTAAGGTCTCCACCTTTATTATCTCGCTACATGTTGTTTCGGTTTTGGCAACATTACTTCTCATACCACAAGCGGTTACTGATGTTATCTGTACACTGTCCATGTTATGTGATGTGTTGCGAACCAATTCTTTATTTAGTAAGTTAAGCACGGCATTCTGATCAAACGATGACACTGCTGATTTTGCTTCAGCATATTGAGATGTGGCACATGTAGATATATCCTGTGGTTTGGTATACCTGGTTTCATGACAATTCATTTTAGGAGCTGCAGGTTCCATTTGTAATTCCAGATCAACTTTATTACGCAGACACTCTGGTGGGTGCCCAGTAGATTGCGCTTTTGAGACATCATCCTGAAACGATATGTTGCTATTATATGGATTAAAACAGACAACTCTTGATTATTAACTAGTTTCGCAAAATACAAAAATAATGTGCAGATTTTAAAATTTGAATTATATATAAATATAAATATAATTAAACAGAAAGTTTTCAAAGTTCAACCTTTTTAAGAAAATATGTTGTCTTACCAAGTCATCTTCATCAGCTTGGCCTTTCCAACAGCAATAACAGCTTTTGATCCATTTAGATACTCGAATTCGCATGCTAGTCACAAACTTTGGCATTTTGAAGTTCAGTAACTTTACAAAGTGAATTTTTGTTCATAGATATCCTCACTTGAATTATTAACGATTTCCTTAGAAAACATCAACGGAAACTTTACGCAACAAAACGTTGACAACAGTAAAAATACGTCATATACATTGATGACGTGTTTCTAGACACAAGTTCTTTTTTTAGGATGTTATGAGTATTACGTAGTAAAAACTACGTTTAGCAAGCATATATTGAGAATTAAATTTAAAGTTGGTGAAGAAACTACAATCAAATTCTAATAAAATATTCTATATGCTGTAGGAATTAAATTTAAACACTTACAACGGGGTATTTAGGAACACTTTTGGAGTGCAGCCAATTTTCATTTCTATTTCAACATTAAATATAAACTTCTGCATGGACCTGATTGAACAATCTTATATTATATTAACGTTCAGTAGTATTGATATAGCCACCGCTCGGTTGAGTAAAGGGACGGACTTTGCCATGCTTTTCTAACTATTGATGGTTATTGAAGGAATTTGTGAGATAATGTTTTGCATGTGTGTTCTAACTTTTTTATTTTGTTTTTATGCATTTTTAAAAATTATATTATTCAAACAAGTCATAGTATGTTTGCCCATCCATACTTTATTGCTTCCATGTGTGTAGATTATAGGTGATAACCGTAAAATGTTGCTGTTTTAATCTCTGTGTCATTTATGTAATATAATTAATGCAGGCTGATCATGGTTTATATAATTCTATGGACAATGAGGGAGATAAGAGACTGTTTAAACTGACAAGACTGTTGTATTCAGAAACAAAAAGGAATGGACTGAGATGAAAATTCAGCAGTGTTTTCTGTGCCACGGGATTTAACTGAAAACTATATAGAATAAAATTGTATCCTGACTTTATGACGTAGGTGATGTAGGGTTTATATTTCAAACAGGAAATACAGTCAAATGGAACATACCTAAAAACCACATAGTATGCCCTATAAGATAAACCTGTCAAAACTTATATATTTATTTTTTATATATATCAAATTTACTTCTTCTAGTAAACAAATGATCGTTTACACATCAACTTTAGGTAAATAATAAGATGATTCCTCTTCAGGTATAGTATCTTCATTTTGTTTAAGATTTTTGTCGTCAGTTCTTGTCAAAGGTGATTCCTCTTCAGATATTGTATCTTCACTTTGTATAAGATTGTTGTCTTCAGTTCTTTTTGAAGACAAACTCGATGGATGCACTGGTGAATTTACATAACTCGCATTGCTTGCGTTTGAAGAGGTTTTCGATAATTCAGTTAGCTTTTTACCTTTTTCGGAACTGTTATCAATCTGTTGCAACGAATAGTTTTGCTGACTTGCAATTGAAGAATCTGGAGAAAGTTCAGCATAATCTTTATCATTTACCTCTTCTAACTTATCCTCTTTATATTCGGATGCACCTATTATTTGTTCTTTACTTTCGGTACTCCATGGAGTCGTAATCATATGTGGGCTATATTTAGCAACTAGTTTTCGATGACGTGTGAGAGCTGGCCCCCATTCTCTGGCGGGTTGCAAAGATCGTTGAATCTTTTCCTTTAGTGTCCTTCCCTCTGATGTATACACATAATAACCCGCATATACGAATATACCCAATATACCAAATGATTCAATAATCCACGTTAAAGCTTCTGCCCAATCTGGATATATGTAATCTTCACCTTCTCTCAAGCGTTTGTAATCTTTCCATGTGTATATCATTATGCCGAATATAAACAGAGGTGACAATACACCCCAACAGGCAAAAAAATAGTATGAACAAGTTTTCCACCGAAGACAACCGCAGAAAGAATGACCAAGCATGCATTTTATGTCCGTGTTGAAACGTTTAAAACCGTATACCCAAATAATTGTTAAACATTGTGTTACAACCAAAAACATAGTGTTCCAACCTGTAGATTGATCAAGTAAATTTAATACATATAATCCACCATCAGTGCACATGCTTAAACCAGCCAGATAGAAAGCCCCTGCAAAATTAGAAACAGATTCTTGCCAGTATACAGCTTAGAAACGTACCATTCAGTAAATAATAGCAAATTCCGCTCTGAAAAGTGTTGAAAATGTTTCAAATACTAAAAATAGTAACACGTGCGCAACTTGTGTTAAAATAAATGTTAAACATTTTAAAATGTTGCCCTACCACAAATTCCCAGATTTGCAAATGCTTTCTTTTCCCTTAACTTGGGCCAAACATCCATCAGAGACGTTGTTATAACTTCTACAAGACCACATTGACTGTCAAAACCAAGGGTTAGCAGCATCATGAAGAACAGAACAGACCACAACGGGGCGATGGGCATTCTTGCAAGGGCTTCCGGATAGATGACAAAGGCCAGCCCAACACCTAAAATAGAGATAAGATTAAATGGAAAACGCAGATTATAATTACAGAATGTATTACTGGTAGCAATCTACATGAGAGGGTTGTTGAAGTGTTTTCTAGGTACATTGCATGCAGTCTCACAATTTATACTGCGGATTAAAATTTCCCCCTTTTTACTAAAGTAATTTAAAATTTAGACTCAGTCTATTATATATAGAGCACTAATTAATCGGAAAATATAGCTGGACAATAACAAGTGTAACATCTTCAATTACCTGCTTTAGCTACTTCTTCGATCGACTGGCCCATATCTTTGGCCAGGAATCCAATGTATGAGAAGATGACGAAACCAGCAAAAAAACTTGTCAAGGTGTCACTGATTCCAACGATAAGAATATCTCTTAAAATGTCGTTGTGAAATCGGTTATAGCTTGACAAAACTATTAGGCCCCCTTGGCCAACACCAAGCGAAAAGAAAACCTGGCTCACGGCATCTTTCCAAACCTTCGCTTCGGCTAATTTGGTAAAATTAGGACGAAGATAAAACTCAACACCTTCAAGGTGTCCTTCCAGTATAACTCCACGAACAAGTAAAATGAACATTACTAAATAAGGGAAAAGAGCTGTAAAGTATACAACCTTACCGGAAGACTTGACACCCCTTAGTAAAGTTAAATATACAAATATCCATACTACAAAAAAGCTTAATGCTAGATCCCAGTGTAATTCTCCCACATTATCTATTCCTGAAGATTTTGTAAAGCCTAAAACTTCACCAAACAGATATTCTGACGCCGGAAGACTTCGTTTTATTCCTGCTGCTTTAGATAGCTGTATGTTCCAAAGAGCAACTTTTTTTGTGTTATTATCATAACAAAGACCATCTGTGGAATTAACGTCATATCCCTTGCCTATACATTCTGCCTTAGTCATATCTGGGATCTTAGTTCTACAAAGTTCGGACGACGGAAACAAGCTGCAGTCTGACCACGGAAGCGTATTTGTAAGAGAACGGATAAGATAGTAAAAAGACCAAGCAATGATAATATTATAATAAAGAGCAATGGTAGAGGAAACAACCATTATGGCAATCCCTAATCCTCCAAAAAAAGGAGCAAACTTCCAACAAGTCAAAGCACCAGATGATGTATACTGTCCTAGTAATGCTTCTAATGACATTAGAGGAATCCCAACAAGTATCAGCACTATAGTATAAGGTATGAGAAAAATGCCACCACCATTGCTAAAAAAAATAAATAGGATATTTTTATCTCATGATAACATTTCGTACAATGTTTTGAATTCAGCAGGAGTGTACTTGAGTTAATATGTAGACGACAGTTTTTAATTAAGTTACTCAGAATTCTTTGGAATATTTCAAATTTACCTTTTCGATCATACTTTTAATTACAACACTAGGCGTACATTTTTAAAAAGCAAGTTCTTTTTATTTTAACATAAATTAGCACCATCATTTTGCTATCGGAATTTGAATTAAATTTTTATATTTTGTACACTTCGAGGAAATTAGCTGCTACAGATTTACCTGAAGCACAAATAAGGGAACCTCCACACATTTCCCAGCCCGACGCAATATCCTAAACTTGACAAAATAAAATCTAATCGACCCCCCCAGTTACCCCTTAAGGGATTCTCATCTCTTGAAAAATCTAGGGTATTTGAACTGACTCCCTTCATATCTTCCCTTTGGCTTTGTCTTTCAATACGGGGTTTTACTGCTATTGGGATGGGTTGTACGGAAGATTGTCGACTGCGTTTCCTAGACCTAGGAACAGAATAATGCCGACTCATTCGTCTATTCTTTCCACTAATGCTACGTCGTTCTTGACATTTTTGGATACTCTCCCGGGTTCTGCACTGTGGAGAACCTTGATTTAAAGAAGACCGTTCCAGTTCGCTACTTCGGCGTTTTTGGCTGCTAGATCGCCTTCTAGAATGTTGGTCTATAGAATCCCGTTTCATTTCGCCACTACGCCGACTTTTTCTCCTATGCCCTGGAGAATTTTGACTTATAAAGCCCCGATTTTCTCCTTGATTAGATGTTGGTACATTGTTTTCTCGAGTTTGCTCAAGTTCATTCGGTCTAACAAGATCATCAATGTTCGACATAGCAGATCGTATTTGAATACAATGCAAAGACAGCCCAGTATAGGTAATTCTGCTTGACCTTCAACTTCAATCATTACTTTTCCAGTGCACACAATCGTCCATTTTGTTTTACTAAGAGAAACGTTCGCTAATTTGCGTTTGAATGTAATCTCGTGTTCGATATAATTGCATCACAAAGTTTTACGAATATGTGTATACTACAACTGAGAATTAAGAGCTTTTTTTGTTAATACTTGTAAAAATGTTATTTACAACCTATAGTCATGACATACTGAGAGAATCGTTCTAAAAGAGTCAAAGCGGCTGCAGATTTTGAATTTCCAGTGGAATTCTTTACAATCTCTCAAAACTTAGCTTTTTTAAATGTTAATTTAAAAAGTGCAAACTTCATTCATGAACCGATATCGATAGGACATATTACAAAAGAATTCAAATTACGCTGTGTTAGAACTTTTCAAAACTTGTTTTAGTTCGATAGTAAGACATGGGTTTTTACGTTTGAAAGAGTTTTACTTCTGAGTCATAGTATTTTTGTGGATACAAGATAATGGAAGGTATAGTTTATGAATTTCAACATGAGCAGTCAAAAAATTGACTATAATTATTCATGAATCGACTAATCCGGCATTTATCACACGCTCCTTCAAATTACCATATCATTTTGTTGATTTTGTTGAGTCCAACTCAATAAGCCTCTGTTTGCTTTGTTTTCAGGATCAAACCTCTTTCAATTAAATTGCACAATGACATTTATCAATCGAAACTTCGAATATTGACCTTCAAGTTTGTTTTATTAACGATACTGAGGAACAACCTAATGTATAATCCTATCGGGCGTTATTGCTGGTAACATGCTTTGATACTATTGGTCAGTTCACAGTCGGTTAATTTACATAACCAGCTGGCATGGGCAGGCTCGGTAGGCGTTACTGTGTTTTGTATATACAACATACAGGTTTGTGATGCGGTAAAATGACGTCAGCAATATCTGTTATTACGAGACATTGAGGGGGGAAATGGGGAGCGACCACCGCTTAAGGGAAATAATATTGCCTTTTCACGAATCACAAGTAATGAATTCCTGATATCGTGGGTCACAAAAATAATATAACCCTTTCCAACCTCAACAATAATTACTGTATATAAACAGGAGGTTGTGACCAGTACTAATAGTTTATTGGATGCTCCTAAGAAGATAATTATACTGCAAATTATTCAAAATGGTTATAGTGTACTCGAGGAATTTTCGATGGAGAATGATATATCATATATTTATTCAGCAAAATACTGCATCTGAGACAGCAGAACATCTATTTATTAGCATATTTTTTGCATAAACAAAACTTTATGTAACGCTATATATAACACGAAAATAAAACATAACGTTTATCACATTGCACGGACCAAAATAAAATTCAATGATTCTCACAGCACGAAAATAAAATATCCCTTTCACACCTGTAGGAAAATAAGTTTGCCCTCGCTCTATCTACCTGAATAGTCTGATGACCCCTATCCCTCTAAATATATAAACTAGTGTTTGTGTGTAATTCAGGATTCCGTGTTTCCCCAACAATTCCTTGACACACTAAGCTGATGACGTCAGAAAAATATGAGTAGCTATCACAAACCAGTATTTAGTACCTTATCCGGTGTGAGCATAACTCGGAAACCTACTATAAAGCCTAAGACCCAACATTATATATAAAATAGGTCTTTGCTATGTCAGGTGTATTGTGTTTGTATACTAGTACTTGTATGTTCACTGTATAATATGTAACAAGTCAGTTATATGTTTTAGATTTATTATTTAAATTGATCCATTTCACAAATTTGAATTTGATTTTTTTTTTTCATTTAAAAAATCTCGTTTATATCAAATCATGCCATCAACTAGTTTAGACACATTGAAGGAATATGGCGTGAGGTCATAATTGATGTAATAACATGTCTGAAAGTAGAACAAAAACCTTAAATTTGGGATTTTTCGGTTTTTCCGCCTTGGCGCTGGCTTTTTATGTGTTTCTGTTTGAAAGGGAATCCGATTGTGCAAGAGTTTAAAACTAATATTTATTTTTAAAGTAAAATATACCACAGTTTGATAGCTATTAGGATTATTTGAGTTAGGGTAAATCTATGAGTTTTGTCAGTTGTGAAGTGATATTTTTCCGGAGGCAGTCTATATAGTGGAATAGCAAAAAAAAATTGGTAGTCATCATGCCTGCAAGAAAAAATAACTGTGAGTAGTTTACATAATGATCTTCAGTTCCTAACACAGGTATTTTTTTTCGCGGAATGTTTTCAAAATTTTGTAATGATTTTTGTTACTGCAAAAGTGGATTGAAAAATCAACTGTTCTTATACCATATAACACATTAGGTGGCTATATGTAATAATATGTAAAGTGGCACTTCAATGCGGGTGATATGATGAAAAATACTCCTCAAAATACGCCCTCGCTCGTTATTGTATTTCTCCGATTATTATATTACCATATCACTCTCACTGTAAGGAGGAATATCAACTGCGTCCACTAACATACTAATAAACTAATCTGTGCAAACCTGTACAGTGGCGGATCCAGGATTTTCGTGAAGGGGGGGCGTAGAAAAAAGGCATTTGAGGGCGAGCGCGCGCCCCTATGGCGCGAAGCGAAGCTAGGGGGTCCGGGGGCATACGCCCCGAATTGTTTTTTGAATATTTGGTGCGTTTTCCTGCAATCTGATGCATTCAGAGATTCTTTTTCCATGACACTCTGCGCTCCTTTTTATACATTTAAACATACATTATTATCGTTAAGACTAATTAATTTAAAGAAAAAAGTCATAAAGTTTATCCAAGAGGGTCTGAGGTCAGTCTACATGCAGGGCTGCACATTCAGATTTTAATTATTTGTAGATGTTACCTAAACCTTCAGTATAATTATTTTGAATTTATATTTTTTACTCAGTATTGAAATGGAGGTTTTATCACGTTAG
>JAOXYB010068989.1:0-10026 GCA_028565635.1 Phoronis ovalis
TATATTTGGTACGCCATTTCCTGTTGCATTCCAATAATAGCTCTACATTACAACAACTATAAATGAATGTTACTAACAATGCCTTTACCATTGATATTTATTTCACAAAATATGCTTCAGTGTAGGTCTTTCGCAAATCATTAAGATGTCTAACAGCTGCTTAGTTTATTATTCTTGCAATCGAGGCTAAAATGTCGCAAAAAAATTATCTAATGCACCCAAAAGTTTGTCAGCTTATCTACACGTAACTTTAGTGATAGATTATTCATTATAAATACGAAAGGTATGAAGTGGTTTATACTTACTTGATAAATGTCACTAAGCTGCCTCCATTTTCTGTGTATGGTGTCACCATATGCTGAGACTCTAATACAGCAGACTTGATGCAAAATCTGTGTCGATCACCAGTGACGACGTATTTTACTGTAGAACCGGATCTCAGCACTTCTTTCTGAAATTGAATTAACATACAGGACTGTATACCTAATACGTGAACTGTAGAAGCTCTGTAGAAGTGTCTCCGTTATTACAACATTAGAATACAAAAAATACGATGCAAAGAATGCAAATACAAAAGGCAAACATATATGCACATTTTAAAAACCAAGTATCATAGCCTGAAACAGTAAAGGTACATATATGTACAAGAATATTGAACACGGTCAAGTTGTACCACGTTAAGTTAATAGTTCGCAGCTAGGAGGTTCACAATCGCCAGATAGCAACTCTAATTTCAAAATGATTTTTTTCCTGTTATCAGGCATTAAACTATTTGTTTAAAATCAGCTTGCTCTGGTAACAAATTTTCTTCAGTAAAATATCTTACTTGGGTCTCATTGCAGGCGTCACATTTTTTGCCAAGATCCCACATGCCGACTTTTAAGGTGGGCATTTTCTTGCAATTTGTGTAGTCGCGTGTTTTCATAACCATAAATGGAGTCATAGAATCTGCAGAACTAGTCGTCGGAACCATTGGTTGAATAACATAGACGGATTCACACAGACCATCAACACCTTCCTACAATAACAATAACACTGAACGGATTGAAACAAGAAAAGTTTTGTAAATTTCTATAATATTAACATTACTCTAATTTCAATACATTTATAATGATCTAGTATACAATACACAAAACTATTCAAGAAAATATACTGAAATAAAGCAATTTGCATTTAAAGGATGGGTCACCTCCATGACTCTGTACATGCTTTCAGTGCTTGTAGTTCTTGGCAACTCATTTCTCCAGATCATCAACTCGGGTTCTTGCAGAGTCTTGCGCTCATCAAGGTTCATTTGAAACACGTTAAGAACACCCTTCTTTATGTTGATGCTCCATACTTCGTCATCTCCGCTACATTGAACATTACTGATCATTCCTTGTTCATACCTGCGAAACACAAACATAAAGTTTTTATTTATTTTATTTGTAAACTGAGTGAGTGCAACATTACGACTCTCATCATCATCATCGTCGTAATCGTCATCATCATCGTCACCGTCATCGTTGACGTCATCATCATTATCATCGTCATCACCATCATCGTCATCTTCATCATCACCCATCACCCGCCAGCAGTTCCACAGCAGACTATTACTAATCCTCTATGATTCAATCAAGAATAATATACTTCAGCTAAAATGTATCTAATTAAATGATGGTCTTAATGTTTACATAGAAGATTGGCTAGCTGAAAATAACCAACAAAGTTAATGAAAATGGATTAATATACCTGAATGCAATAGGCTTAGACAATTGTTCAACAAGGAGCCGAGCCTCTTCCTGTTCAAAGCTGGTGAATACATCAATAGGCAGCTGCTCACTTGGGAACGGTGTCAATACCTTATCATTTAGGTGTCGAATTGCAATGTTTTTCAACTACAAGTAAAAAGGTAAAAGATGTAGCTAAGTGCACTTTATAAAATGCACATTTAACATAGAGTCATGACTGCGATACAATATAAATCATCAGTACACAGAGATCACTACACATCTATAAATAGTAACAAAACATAAATGTCCAACGTTGTAAATGTATAGTCAAATATGACCTAGTTGATTAAGGTTTCATACGACACGGAACAAGTATTGCAATATAGTTTAGGATTCGATTTCAAGTAAAATAAATTAAACCAGAAATTTCCAGTACTTTAAAAGTCCAACGAAAAAAAAATACACAATGGAATAATAAAGAATGAAATTATAAAAAGAATAAACGCAAAGAGAACATTTAAACAAAGTAATAAATGAAATAAAGGGATATAAATCAAGACTCAAAGGTTTAATACTTATAGAAGAACGAGCCAAATAAACAAAAATAAAATTTAGCAAATAAAAGTAAAAACAAACAAACACACATAAAAGAATACATGGCAATAAATAATATTGTTGTAAAGGTACGATAAGCAAGATATCCATTTTTTTTCCTAAAAATGCAACCTTTTTTTAGACAAGATGGCTCAATGATATAGTAATCTTAAATACTTCAATCTTAAATATTTCATACAAGATACCCAACAACGTTAAGTGTACACTCCAGTTGATATTCAAAATAGAAACTATTTGTCCAGACAGTTTAAAAATAAGTTAAAAACAACGTGACAATATAGGTACACTACAAGGTGTTATGTCATTTTAACCAGACACCTTTTTCTAGGTGACTTTCATAAACTGACAAAGTACCCGATTAGAGTTGAACTAGGTTGCATTATAAGTGCAAATATCACAAATCACGAAACACCTTTTCGTCTAGACGAAGTGACTTTCAGGAAAAAGATAAACTTTTGAAAAACAACTTATAACCAAGGTGACTGATAAATTAAAAGTAGGAACACGAATTTGCGTAAACATTTCAAGAAGTCTAGCCTTTAGAAAACATGATAAGAATCGAACATATTTCAAAGCTAATCAATTCCCCTAATTAGAAATATCGATAACCTAAATGCAACATAACATAAAGATAACAAATGCAAGGTATTCACCTGTCTAGGAAATTCAAGTTGTTTTTCGAGACAAAAATGATGTCATCTAAATGAGACTTGACACTAGACATGTCCAAAAGTTCAAAGCATATCAGCAATCCATCGACAAATTTTTCTTTTGAGAATATTGAAATATAATTTTTGAAAAATTGGCGCTGGAGATACCGCCACATGGACTGTAACATTAGCTATTTCGCATTGGGTTTGAAAGAGTTGAAGTAAAACCTGGTTTTTAGATAATAACCCCCCCCCCCGCAGTAACTAGAGTGTTACTGCAGATCAGTTACCTGAAACATTACAGTTGAGCTTGTTTGGAATTGTAGTAAGCAGTCGCATTTCAATTTCAGACCGGAATATTGCTTGCTAGCTCCTGGAATGCCAGTCAGAATTTGACCCTCATATTCGTACTTGTATTCTCTACCTTGGCGAAAGGCTAAAAAAAAAAGAAAAGGTGCGAGACTGCTGTCTTTTTAATGCTTGCTCCAAATATACTTCTGTAGTTACATACGAGAGATTGAGCTAAGAAGCATAGGGAAACTAAATACCGACCCGGGATCATTCCTATTATTTTAAGATAGGTTTGTGAGACATATAATAAACATATTTTGTTTTGGTTTAAATAGTATATCGTTGAGCTTTAAATTGCTGACGTTGAAGTTTTTTTGATGACTTACAATTAATTGGTGACCTGCTGAAAGATAATTTGACAGCCGTCCGGAAAGAGTGAGAAATAACGTTTACACACCCAGCTTACTTTCAAACAGATTTGCTTTTTCAAATTTATATAAGTCAATAGATTTTATTTTTTTTGTGCATTGTTTAATAATAAACTGGACTGATTACCCTATTTGCTTTTATTATATAATTTTTAAAATTTTGATTAGATCCCTCTACAGCACCCTGCATATGATCGTGTCAAGGTTCACTACAGCTACAGTATATAATACATACATACAATGATTACCAGGGTGCGTCGCAAATGTACATTTTCAAAAACCGTGATCGAGCGCCTCCTGGGTGAGTAATGGGTGACGTGCACAGGAACGGCAGTAAATGCTCACCAAAATTGAAAATACAATTGTGACACGTAGCTATTATAAAGGTAACACATAAATACTACCACAAAGCACACAATTAAAAAAGACGCATTAAAAAAACTTCTTATCTCCATTCTTTGTGGCTGTAGTTTTTACATAGAACAGTGAAAACTGTACTTACTTGTCTCCTTGATGATTGAATCTGAAATTCAGATAATTAAAATTCAATGTCTTTTCGTTTTAAAGCAATCGGTTTGTTTTCAAAACATATTTTGTATTTATGACACATACTCAGTTACAGTATCTGTAATAAGGAATAGTATTGGACGAGAAGAATAAATTCACACTGTATCTTTTTAGAGTAATTCTTGTAGATTTTTTTCATTAAGCATATCGTGTTTTCTTACGAAGTTGAAGTTAAGCATAACAAATGAAGCAGAGCTTTATAAAATGTATTAGATTCTATAGCCTCATAAGTCTTATATAGAAGAACGCCTATGATACCGCGAAAACTCTTATCCAAACTAAATCTCTAAATGTTTATTTCTAACTTGCGAATTTCCTAAAAGTACAATTATTTCAGTAGTACAGTATTAAACTCAAAATATGTAAAAGTTAGAAAAAACACACAAAATAAAGAAAAAGTAAAGTTGCCTTCACATTACGTTTAAAAAAAATACTCACCAGCTAGACAGACCCCAATCACGAAAAGCAATATGAAGCGTGACATCTTACTAGCATGTACGGCGCGGCAAAATTGGTTGGCTTATAGAAAACCTCCGTTTTTATAAAGAAATTAACAAGCGTACTTTGTCACCGCGCCATCACTTGATTGACATCCCCCATTATTCTTTGATCTAGAATTATTAGGTAAAGGAAAAATACTTCAGGGGTAATCTCAAAAAAGTCTTGAAATGACATTCATTACCGCTAATTAAAAGTGCTTTCGACTTCTTGTGTGTACTATATATTTTGTTTATCTAATTTGGTGTACCCAATGATGATTGTTTTCTACTAACATGCATAACGTGCATTCTGTATTTATATGTATTTGGCGTAGTATTTGTATCGAAAAAATGATTCGGGTGTGAAATATATCCATTGAAAGAATCTCAATGCTTGATCTTCATGGTCAAAAAAAATATATAAGGGTTCGTATAACTAAATAAAGGACATCTTCCAGAATTAAACTTAATTAGAGTCTATTAAATGATGCACATATAAGTATTGGAAAATATATATTTTTTTTAAATGAAACAAATGTGTGTAGTTTGAGACGGCCCCTTAATTTGTCACACGTAACATGATGTAAACAGTTGATACCCCTATGCAAGCATATTCCTGATTGGATATGCCGATGGGCTTCTATGTTTCCCACTGGTAGGTTGGGCTACCACATCAGAGGGTACGAAAAGCACTTTTAGAGTTTATTGTCCTGAACATTTTAAAAACCTTTGGTCCTTTTCAACAGATGATTATTTATGAATATGTATTTTATTTTTAATTTGAACTTTATATCTTGCACAATATCACTACAAGGGTCCAAAATCTTACTTGAAAAACAGCTGTTTTTTGTTTGCATGGGTAAGCCAAGCAAAACAATAACTCCATATTTTGAACTTAAGTTTGATTTCATTTTTAAATGCTATAGAAAATTGACTTATTTACAGAAAAAAAATACCAACATTAATACATCTGCTAAGATATTCAAAAAATTAGTAAAGAATGAAAACAGAAATTTAACAACTGTTCTGAGAATAAAAAATGATTTTTAGCATTTACATAAGGCATACAAAACAAACTAGGTGACATTCATCCAAGAAAAACGTGCACCAAAACAATATAAGGTGACTTTAAGAATTTAATAAACAACAAAATGTTTAGTCTAAATAACAAATGATTTTATCTAGCTAACAATTGTAACGAATTTTCTTATCAGACTTGGCCAAGTTATTTTTACCCAATTATAAACATAAAAAAGGAAAATGAATTATTAAAAATTGAATAGAATGTAATATTTTTAAGTTTGAATTTTAACAGTTTTAAAACATATATCGGATCCGACGCGAAATAATACAGATGTAGAAATTCACTTCATAAGTTTAAAAAGAAAAATACATATTTTGAATAGTGATTAGTACTGAATTTCAAGGCAATAGTGAAAGCAGCAGTAAAACTGAAGTACACTTCTGCCGTCTCGCACATATATTTGAGATTTCATATTCTGTTCTCGGATCTAATTCGTCTTAATTTCCAAACATCGGAAACTTCGCACCTTTAACACCTGGCCTTTTGAAAAAGGATTCTAGCAGGGATAGCGATATGAGATGCCAGGGAAGGGTGCTGAAATGCGGAGCCGATGGCTGTAGTGCAAGGCCTGATAATTGAGGAGATAGTCGGGGTGCCAGCCCAGGAAGTATGATATTCCGGTACGGCTAGCTTTGCTTTGCTGGGTTGTACTTTTTTATCAGTGTGTACTTTTAGATACTTTGTATCATTTTTAGGAAACCTACACTTTAAATGACAGGTGTATTTAAACAACGGTAATTTTTATGCAGCAGGTTATATCAAAAAACAAAGCTGCCTTTTATTTTGCAAAGGGTTACATTTCAATCAGTATAACTTTGTGTAGCATTATTTAGAATCAACAAGCCTTTCGTTAGTCAAATAATATTTGCTGGTTTCTGAAAAATATTGTGCACTTTTAGACTTTTTATGTCTCTGCAACCTCCTTCTAAATTTGAATTACCCCAGTAACTAGTAAATTATCATTGATCCACTGGTAACTCTGATAAAAAAGATAACGATGAGTTACTTTTTATTGATTCTTATACCAGTGCAAATATCCAAGGACAAGTCACAGCCTTTAAGATTTGTTTACATAATATGACACAATGTTTCAAAGTTCTGAAATTAGAACTGCACTCAATTTGGGACAAATGGCCAGTATTATACTTTTATATTTCGAATACCATTTTGACGCATAAACAATAAACAAGCATTCGTTGTATTTTGCAGGTGAACAGTGAACGAGTATAATGCATACTTATTATAATTTTTGGAAAGTATCTTAGTTTTGTATTTTGTGATGTTTGATTTTATGCTGCACAGAATTATATTAAAAAAGTGTACTGATTGCCATTTAAAAAATAGCATATTTCTGTTGCTTGTTTTATTTTTGCAATATTCAACGACTAACACGGATACGATTTATTTGTTTCCTTCTTAGACCTTTTCCAATAAAATTACTTTAGTATAGGCTATTTTTATATCATTTTAGTTTAATGTTATTTTAAAACATTTTTTAGTCAGGTATATAGCTGTACGCGGGCTGTACGCAGTACGTAATATACCCACATCTAGGAGCACACCTTATTTCCCGTACCCATAACCCATTCAGGCCAACCGCCTCTAAGAATTACTGCTATGATAAATTAATCACCAATTTATCGTATGCCTCTTGCTATCCCGGCGACGAATTAAAAGTACAGAACTTAATCTTAATATGTCCTTTTAAATGCGTACGTGCTTGGTACGGAACATTTGCTTTGGTACGGAACCTTGAGGTGTATTTGATCATTACGCATACAGTTTAACAATTCAGGTATCTTCTGTGACTTTAGTTGTTCACTTTTCTTTCAATCAAACAATTCTATTAAAATAATTTCATTAAATCGAACAACTGATTTGTAAACATTTTATTTGACAAATTTTGCACTGAAATATTAGACCATATGACGTTGAATCGCAGTCGTAAAGTAAATTAGTATATTTTTTAATTGCCCTTGTTTACTGCTTTTCCATTGATAATCCCTAAGCCTTTATTCACTTTGTCTTCTCCAGATTTTGCGTTAGACTTATCTTTATTATTTTCTTTGCTTTTATGTTTCATATACAGAGACATTGTGCTATCTATCCAACTTCTCAGGTGAGAAACACGAGCGTACACACCTGGACTGTTAGGCTGAGCGCAACCATATCCCCACGATACAATACCGGCTAGTTTACCGCTGCAAACCATTGGGCCGCCAGAATCTCCCTAGAAGCCAACCGAAATATGTACTTAAAGTACGCACCTTACACATAACAAGTACGTATCTTATGCATATTTTGTCTGGGAACCTCAAACAGCTGTATATCTTCAATCATTTTAATTTTATTTGCTCTAATGCAAAACTAGTACTATTCTTTTGGTTCTGATTCCAGAGAAAAGTGTGGCTTATTTGAATTGTTTAGACTGATATTATAAAAGCACAGATATAAACACACCATATCTGTCCATATTTTACACAATACATCTAAGACAAAAGCTGTTGTGATCATAGCGCAATTTATGACTTTTAGTCACGATACCAGATGGCACTTAACTTCACATCAATCCCAGCAAAAGATAATATTCATGAGCCTCCATTTCATTTTCCATTGATAATTACCTGACATGAATCTTTTCCTCCGTTATCATATCCAGCACAAATCATGCTATCGTGAAGCATCCCTGATAAGTAATTATCACATTCTTGGTTAGTCATAGTTGGTACACTAACCGACCTCAAGACATTGTTGGAACCGGTTCCTTAAATAAAAGACAAACCAAGAAAAAGTGAAATCAATTATTAGATGAACAATTGGGTATCAGAAGCACACGAAACATTATTCGCAGACAATTTAGTCGAGGAAGAAAGAACATACTCTATAAGAAATAACAAAACAACAGGAAATCCACATACCCTGTGTTTCACCCCAGCCAGTAACTGTGCATCTTTGACCATCGTAATTATCATCAGATCCTGCCAACTGAACTTCCCCAATTCGATTACTGTATGGAAGTGGTTGATTTAGATACAGAAGAGCGATATCATTTTCCATTGTTCTGGACTAAAAAAAATAACCACATTTATCAAACCACATTTAATTTTGAGATAAATATCCTTTGTGTTTGAATTACTTGCTCAGCTATATATAAATCACTCACATAATCGCAAAATGTGCTTCTTTTCAAAAACTCTTCTTATCTTAATAACGGAAATGCAAAAAACATAAATAGAACTTACATTAGGTGTATGCAATGCAAGTTTGCATTTACGTCTACTGTATTCCACGGCGTTCGATACCTTGTCTACATTGCTTGCTAACTTAACAAATACAAAAAGGAAAATTGTAAAAAAGGTGATGTTAGAAAAGTATTTTGACCATGTCTTACGTACGTTATATCCATTGTGTGTGATGGTTCTAGAGACATCAGTGATGACTTCACTCCCTTCTGTAACCGTGCGATCATGTTCTCCAGCGACAACCGTGAGTTTACCTCTATAAATAATCAAATTAAAACATTTAATTTAAAAATGATATTTATTTTTCACAAACAAATGTTAATTCTGAATTCCGTTATTATAACAACATCGTCATTAAAGCATGTAATAGTTGTAGTTTTTTTTCTGCAAAGGACGGAAGCACAATATAGATATAACAAAACAAAGCATCATACAAGTGCCACATTAACTTTGTGCATTGATAGTATTTTAAACAATTGCGTATGCACTCAGTAAAAATGCTTTTATTTTAATGAACGTGAATTCAGATTTGTTCCGTTTGCATTTAAATTGCAGATTTTAGTATTATTTAAGTGAAAAAAATATGACATTTATGATCACGTGTTTTATTTAAATATTTGACAAAATTCTAACCCAGCACAATGAGCAGCTGTAACGACCCACTGATTTGTTACAATAGAGCCACCGCAGATGTGATATCCATTCTTCTGAAGAGAAACCTGCCAAGGATGAGATCCGGGGGAAACTTCTCTACCTCCAACAATCCAGGGGTCAATGGGTGTGCCTGTAGTGATACATAATACATAACGTGTAATTACAGATAATGTGCACTTTTGTTAGCACATGATGAATGCTGAAATGGTTTAACAATATTCATAACTCTTGAATATTATCCCCTCAAAAATGACATTTTCAAATTGTGATTTCTCTCATTTTGTGCGAAGTTATAACCACTTTC
>JAOXYB010069011.1:0-10026 GCA_028565635.1 Phoronis ovalis
ATACTTTTAGCCTATAGTTTTAAAGATACATTGTAACAAAGATAACTAAGAAATAAACGGTTCTCGCCCCCTTAAGTCACCTGAAATGTGATGAGCGGGTATCGTAACCCACGTGTCAACATTTCTCGACTCCAGCTTTTCTAAACTCTACCATGTGACCAATTAGCACATAAGTCATAATTGCACCTGGTATGGTGTTAACATACTGAATTAAATTTATAAACTGTGTGAATCTGCGTCTTGTTGAAAGACGCCATTT
Organism: Phoronis ovalis; assembly: GCA_028565635.1. Lineage (NCBI taxonomy): Eukaryota > Metazoa > Phoronida > Phoronidae > Phoronis > Phoronis ovalis. The sequence goes on from JAOXYB010069011.1 coordinate 260, forward strand.
CGTTTGTTATTTCCAGTGATTTCCTGTATAGGAATCTGTAGTCTCGAGTCTTTTCAGAAGCACTTTTGTACGATCAGCCAGCATCTCTCTCCTTGCCATGTTACTGGTGTTATATGCTAACTGGGACTCTAACCCTAATCCTGCATATGACTCAGTAGAGTTCTTAAATCCATTTTAATGTTCTTGTTGTAGTGGCAATGTTGTTAATATTATTATAGAAATGTAAATACTTTGTTTGTGATAATATAAATTGGTTAACATCATTTATAAACAGGAATCTTAAATAACAGCAGCTATGAAAGTATCTAAGGGATTTTATGTGGATATTTCTACAATTGTTTCAGTATTGTTTTTAACGAAGCTTTTTCAACAGAAAGTTCATAACAGGTATAAACTTATTTCACAGTATGCCTGAAAAAAGTAATTCGTCAAATTTTCCTAAGATTCCCGTTGGACAGAAATGTGTGGATTTTGTCGACACGCCAGATAACTGTAAGAAACTAATTGATTTAATTACAAAAGTATAATTATAATTATCGAAAATATCCAAATTATCCGATATCTAATATACTAGATTCGCAAGGAGTATGGCCGTTAGATGGCGTTGCTAATTATCGAAAATATCCAATATATCCGATATCTAATGTAGATTCACAAGGAGTATGGTCGATGGATGGCGTTGATACTTATCGAAAATATCCAAATTATCCGATATCTAATGCAGATTACCAAGGAGTATATGGCCGTGTGGTAGCGTGGAAGCTTGATATTGAAAATATCAAAATTATCCGATATCTAATGTAGATTACCAAGGAGTATGGCCGCAAGGTGGCGTGGAAGCTTGTTATCAAAAATATCCAACTTATCCGATAGTCTAATGTAGATTCCCACGGACTATATAACCGTGGGGTAAGCTATCTCGATATTATTATCGAAATTATTGTTTTACAGTATCGATTATCCGATATCTAAACTCGATATTTACATTGATAATTTAGCATCTAAAACTATCGGCAACGATATAAACCGGTTAGCGCACCAAACTCGATAAAGGCAAGCAGTGACGCCAAATCTCCCCGTTTCCAGCAATTTTGCAAAATTGCAAAAATCACATCTTAAATTTCAAAATTATCCTATCCATACCCCCTCAGACCTCCTAGCAACGCATGTGATGCTCGAAAGAAAAATCTCTGGGCAAGGGTTGCTGCTGTTGACTTACTACAAAAGACCTTTTGACCTCAGAGTTTAAAATACATGGCCCAACATAGGGTCACAGGTCAACTACCACGACCCTAAACATTCCTGACGGAAACGCACACAAGCAATAGGTTTGCTACTTTACAGTACTAGTTTTTAAGATTTACCTACAACATGGTGAATACTCCATTCATTTTTTGCTCAAATTTGAAGGGAAAAAAACGGGATAGCCCAACCATAAGTACTAGTAATTCTATATTTCCTAGAAAGTATAATGTGGCCTGAGGGCAGCATTGCTGAAGCAGTTAAATAAGTACAACCATGAACTCAGGGAATTCACATAAACTTCAACATGACTACAGACATCACTTGTGCATTAAACTTATAACTCCACATTGAATCATTTCACATGTAATTAAACACACTTACATGACATTTATAGATGTCACTTTTAATTCAATACAATAGACTTAGATAATATTCAACAATGTCATTCACTGTAAGCTGAGATTTCTTTTTTATCCAGAAATCTGTTCAACATATGACATAAAATTGATGCATCTCTGCAAATAACTTCTACAAGACATAATTCAGTCAAAACACAACAGGGACACAGGTGGCTCCAGATACTGTATAAAGGTTCGATCTGAATACATAAGATATGTACTGAGTAGGATTATTTCCAAGTTTGCCACGTACAATGCGAAAAGTGTACACTGTGAAAAAAAAAAAAAGTATTTTTTTGTGCTACAAAATAAACAACTCCTTAGATAATTTTTCTCTAATTTTATAAATTGAGAAACTGTAAGAAAAACTGTATCAATAAACACATCAAGTAGATATTGGTCAATTGATAAATTCTAGACCTTCGTATCTCACATAATAATCCAATGAGAATCAACAAGAAATATTGTTCTTGTTAATATGTACTTCTTGCGGACAAGCATTAGAATCATGAGATAGGGGATTTATAATCCAGTGTTCTCCATAAAATAGTGTATACATGTTCCAGGACCAATGATATTATTTATGTAAACCACAAATATGATAAAATGTTGATAAATAATACAAGGTTTATAAATGTACTAAAGTTCATTGGTGCCCTGAACAAGTATTAAGTTTTTTGTGGAGAACACTGTAATCAGTTATACTGATCTTCACAACTATCATATTATTATATCTATATGTTAAGGTTGTCATATCTATTCTAATAGTGCACCAATCATAGGTACCATTTTATGTATAAACAATCAGTAATATATACATATTTTGAGAACAAAGATAGGTGGGCAGAACAATAAATGAAAATAACTAATTGGGTCTGATTACTTGATATTTGGCATAAAAGAATGATTTTTTAACAAAAATATATTTAAATTTGATAAAAAGGTCATTCAGGAAAATACAAAGGACCACAAAACCTGTCCAGTACATGCATTTATATGTAGTAATATACAGTATGGTATTAAAGTGCACAAAAAATCAAGATAGAATTTGATTTCACTTTACTCCATATTTAAACTAATGAGGGGACCAAATTCAGTGTTGACTCAGGTGATGTTTCTAACATATCAACCACTGATTTCAGCATTAATTAAAATTCCACAGATTTGTAGACAATTAGCAGAAAAGCCTTCAAGGACAATCTGCAACAGAACTAAGATAAACCCAGTCCTAATAATAGGCCAATATCTGACATGTACGATGAAATTATTGATACAGCAATACTATGATGGTCTTATAGTTCATTATTATCAAGTTAAGAAACAACAAATCTACAAAAAGTCAGATGTTTAAAAATCAGTGAAAATAGACGCCCGAAAGACGCCATTACAGTCGCTTAGCATTTATTAAGTTAAATTCGTTAAAAATCAACAAATGTTGTGGCACAGGAAATATATATAAACTTTTTACTCGATAATATCAAACCAAGACCATCGGGGCATTGCTGTATGAGAATTTTCATTGTTTTTGTTAATTTCGAAAGATGACAGTTTTTGAATACTAGGTAAGTGCTAGGACCAATAGGACGAAGATAAACCATGAGGTAAAATCCCAGAATAACATAGTCAGGAAATATTAAATATTAATAGATACAATATCATTTGCTGACAAAATAATTTTCTTCACTATCTTGCTTCAAGATTACTACATATGGTCTGTATTTGTTTCAGAGTTAAACGAACACTTTAACTGCAGACTTCACACCATATATGTATATGCAATTATAAAGTCTTAATTATTTCTAAGACCTGATGAGTTAGAAATGATAGGATCAGAATAATCTTTCAATTGCGACAACCAGCATAGAATCTTATAGATATTGCCTGAATGCAACTTACAACGCACCACAATATTAAAGTTCCTTTATATCATTAATTAACTTTAGTCTATCTTCTTCCACTGATGTCAAAATGACACAGACTTAATAAAATCCAAGAACAAACACTAATAATAAAGTCCAAGAACAAATACTAATAATCAGGGCACCTTCCTTAACAACAATGATTTTGCATATGATGATTCATCTAGGTATACAAATATTACATATCACTGATAAATAAGGGCCAACTCAAATAGACCTGCACTAATTTGCTTCCAATGAAATATCACCTTGCTAACTATACAAGGAAATAAAGTTGTCAACAAAAACTAAACTTTAATTTATGCAAGAGGCCACCACAAAAACCCGTTTTACATTTTTTTAATGATGATTCGTATCTCTTGCATACATTACATATATGACTGATAAGAGCTAGCTCAAAATAGAACTGCACCAATTTGTCTCCTGTAATGAAATAACACTTTGCTAACTATGGAAATAAAGTTGTCCTGAAAGGTCTATAGTAAATTCTGCAGTACTAGTTGGCTACCATAAAAGTCAGTTTTACATGTATATCTTAATCTAATTGCTAATTTTGTTAATATTACTAAATTATATAATAATTATAAACCAGCCGAGAAGGTTATACGTAGAAGATAGGCAAGAGAAAAAAATATAAAACTTGGTCAAGGTTTCAATGTAGATCAAAGGTCATCAGATGCAACTGACTTACAAGGATCATCCTTTTTTTATTAGACAAAATAAGCTTATCAAAGAACAAACATGACCACAAGTCGGCCATATTGAGATTTGGGAGTGATCCAGGTCAAAATCAACCTTGACCTGTGTTTTGCAAATATATTTACCTACTGACCTGAAATGGTCTCCCAATCTATCAGTGTCCAAGATATGGACAAAAACAGCTTATCTTGGTAACTGGCAGGAAATACACACCAAGTCTGTTCCCCAGACCAATACTGCTGGCTGGCTGGTAAAACATTAAATCTGGCAAGGTGGAACAGATCTTAAGCAACTTCACCAAAAAAATTATTTAAGCATGCATGAATACCGTCTTTTTTCTCAAATTTCAGCTGGCAGATTAACATTTGTCGTATATTCAGCTGGCGAATTAAGAAACATTCAGCTTGCATGTATTGCCTTCCAATTATGCTATGACAACAAATGTTTATATACAAGCATGAAATGTTAAAATATGTCGATTTACTAAATAAATCCCCTCAAAATTATCCTCATTGGTGCTCCTGATGGCCGACCATAAGCCATATTGATAGTAAATGACTTCAGAAATTAATAGATGCCAACAGTGACCATGTTGTGGTAGCAGCGAGGCAGGAAGTTACAGGGTAAATTCAGAGTACGTACTCTAGTTTGTAGCTAAGGATGTACAATAACGAGCAAAATTGTCAAGCTTCAATATATTAATCTCCTCATATAATTAATCCTTGTTTAGCCTCCAGCTGAATATTTAGGATGCGCTGCACTCTCTTTGCAAGAATTTTCACACAACTTGTTAATTTTTGAAAATAATCATACAAATTATCTGTTCCACTACGCTATCTCCAGATCTATTGTGAAAATTACTCGTAGGTCACGGTTACCAGAAAACAGCTAACTCTGACTGCGGGGCAACAGTTTTTTCTGCTCTTTGGAACAGATTACGTAGATTGTACGGGTCATACTTTATATTTGGGCACCTCAGAAATAGGAAACTACCGATCAAAACAGGAGATAACAGGTATGAGCTAATAACTGCAATCCGTATAAATATATACTATTTCCAAACACGAGGTACTTGCTAGAGTAGGCAAAAACTTGTGGGAACAATTGAATTTTCTGTAAGTGTAATGTCAATCATCACCAGAAGAAACCCACCAGATCTAAGCAGTTTTGCCATGTACCATCTAGCACATATTAACTCACCATTTTATACGCAATAAAGAAATCCGATTTTCATTTTGTAGCTACAGAAACAAAACACATTATAATGCTGTTAACTGTCTAACACATTTGATATGAAAGTATGTAGGTAAACAGTTTAAAAGGGTGCGCACATAACCCTAAGTGAGATGGTGTACTCAAGAATTATGCTTCGGATACATATTGTAAGGATTAAATGCTACAGACCGCCACAGAAAGGGTGTTTAACGTACCACTACGCAGCGGGCACTGAATGTATGATATCAACAGTAAAAATTGCTGAAGATCAGAACGTAATTAATCTACAGAACACGGTTACACAGATATAGTGGTGCGCACCTAGATGTAGTTTTCGTGAGAAAAATCGGCTCCTTTCGTTTGGTAGCAGAGATTATATTATATTATAATGATGTTACTTTATACACTGTTTGCTACCATCATGGATTATGTCTATGTCCCCTGCGAGTAATGCTGCATAGTCAATAATTATTATGACTGTACCCTAACATTACCTTAAAGCAATTTTCAAGTCTTTAAACACATAATAAGATATAGAGTCTGTGTAGAGACCAGCAACCTACATCACTTTTGTAAGTAATCTTTTACCAGTTGTTTTCCATTCTTTACACCATAACAGTAATTTTTAATTCCAAAAAAAATCATTCCCATGTGTTACCTGGGACTAATATAACTTATTAGTCCCAGGTGTTACTATAAATGTATTGTTGATACCGCTGTGCAATCTACAAATACTTTATCACAGAAAGAACTTCTATAATAACCCACTAATCCAAACAACTACGTGAAATACTGCAATGAGTATTAATATTCCCTCCAACCAATGTATATATAATTCATTGATTTACAGTAAGCATGTATTCCAACTATGGCCAGATTTCAATCAAACTACACTTTCATTGCATTATACATTATTTTGTAGTGTGTAGTTGTATTGTGTTGTAACTTGAGGGAATAATGCCTATAGGTTCACAATAAACATATATATAAATAAGCTAACATAATTATTAGTACATGCTTGAATGGAATAGTCTTAACCAATAAACCTATGTTTTATTTTTAGATTTTTTGACATGCTGTGTTCCCACATTAATAATGTCAAAGATCAAATAAAATACAGGCAGAGTATTTTGATTATTTTTTGTTTTTATTTAATCCATTATATAAATATTATATAGTTCAAACAGTACAAGCCTATATCACAGTTATTGTGTATCTACTACAGGTAACCAATAACATGCAAACAAACTAGATCACAGTACCCATCACAGTGGCAATAAAGTTGAACCTTGGACTCAAAAAAATTTAAAAACATACAAATGTAAAATTTACATTCAGATACATCTTTCGCTTCAGATAAGCAACTCAACATGTACATTAAATTTTCACATTATAAATCTGATGGTAGCAACAAGTAGTCGAGTAAATCTGATGGTTGCGGGTGCTGATAACATATAATTATTGTTATCACAATTATACCACACCAGCTATCATGAAAAAAACTGCACCAGTTATAGAGAAACAAAACGAAAGTTCTACCTAGAATTACTCATTGATACATTTGATAAAGAACTTGCTTACTTACCATAGAACATTACATTATTTAAATCTAAACTAACTTGTTTTGCAGAATAAAAGATATTATTGATATTTGCGTCATATTTCACAATAAATCCAGTAACAATCTCAGAAGTGTATTTGCCTCATTAATTCAATTCTTCAGTCAATAGTAACATGTATTCTAATAATTGCTGACAACAGCATATACTTTTAGAATTCCCCTCTGGTTGCTTTGAAATTATAATTTTTCAATATCTATTTCTTGTCCTCTGAGCATTATTCTGCTATTCACAAAAAGCTACATATCTCACAGTTCAAATTAACTTTATTCTTAAAGCATGTACGATTTTAGAGATTCTCCAGCCAAAATGGATTATGGCATTGTATCAACAATTTTCTAGAACGATGCGTACCTGTAGAATATGGTGCATACCTGTCGAATACTTGTACCCCTCTCGTACATTACACTTTCCATTGACAGCAACACATTGATATTCTGAAACTTAGTTCAAGAGGAAACATTCTTTGAATGCCAACCTTCTAGAAAAAATAATAAAGAAGCCGACCATCTAGAAAAAATAATAAAGAAGCTGTCTAATTAACACTGTGGAGCTTAATTCAAAAGTAACAGTGGAAAACACCGAGGATCAGATTTTGACTGGCCTTTCTATAAAGTTATACGGTTCTTAAACTGAGGTATCTCTAAAGCCGTAGGAGATAGACTCAATGCTGTGGTATCCAACTGTTACCACATCATGTTGGACAACCCAGACAAAATGCTAATAGAGGTATCCAGTGTAGCTGTGTACGAAAAGGTTGGAGCAAGATTATGCGTCTTAATAATCAGTAAAGACAACTAGTAAAATATACTGGGCACCAAGGACACCAAACAAGCTAGATGTGTATATTTTTAGTGCAGAAAAACACAGGAAACTAACAAGAAGAACCATAGTCATAAATACATCGGCCACCTGCTTTCTGATCAAGACTTAAATGCAGACTATTGACGAACATTGATAGCTCACTGTTATGCATCCAATAGATGACGATAGTGCAGCAGGAGCAATCTTTCTTTTAGCTCAACTCATACATCCTGTTTACATGTGTAGGTCCATTTACAAGGAAGTCCATTTAATAATTAACTAGACTGTCACGACAGCCCTCAATGTAAACCTCACAACAAAATGTTGAAAGAATAATGGAAGTTCTCCAAAAGTTGATTAGAGCAGCACTGCCTCAGGAGTACCTCTGTTCTACTTAATATGTTCTGTAGTTTCAAGACTTAGTTTACATGTGATGCACAAGGAAACATTTATTGCTTTTGTTTCGCTGTATTCATATAGTCCGCTAAGCTAAGTGTAGCTACGGAAAAATTGAACGATATATTTATAATAAAGATTAGGAGTGCATTTCCAGGATGCTTGTTCCAATTTTTTTCTGTTACAGTTACTTTACCAAACAGCAAATATTTCCATCTGTAGGTTTGGACTAGCTCTTGATAATCTGACTTGTGAGCTGTGCGAACAGTCATGAAAACTTACATAGCCAATTACAGTGAAAGTGCCCAAACTTCGAAATATTCGCACAGCTCACAAGTCAGATTATTAAGAGCTAGTGCAGAACGTCATGAACCAGGACTATTCCACAGATCTGTGAATATAATACTTTCAGCTGATTTCAAGTATTACCATAATATGTGGAAATATCGTAGACAGAGATTACTCATGTTTTCAAAATACATCAGAAAAATATCACAGGATATAGTGTACGTAGGATCTTAAGATAATCTTAATCAACTTATGGACCACTCCCACGCACTGATTTTGGTTTGTGTCATTCCGATGTTGCCAAAGACACAAATCATATTGAAAATGAAATATTATATAGGAATAATACCAAATCCAAACGTACAATCCAATTTAGTACAATTTCTTAAAATACTGACTTTTAATACTTCGATAAAACATTGCCACGACATAAAAATAACCGGATATAGTTGGAATGTCTTACTCACTGTTCAACAAGAAACTAATTACAGTAAAATAAATATTACAAGTACTACTAAAATTCAAATGTAGTTCACCAGTAGTGTATAATTTTCTGACAAGGCCGTTAAATACGTGTAGGTTTTATTACGGAAATGTGCCGCTACATAAAAAAATTACCCAATCCCATTTGAAATAGTGACTTGCCCAACAACGATGAACGAAGCAAATTTATTTTTATTTATAAATCCACCTAAATAAAGCAGTGTTTTAACAAAAATACTAAAGCGTAGTCTTTAGAAATTGAGGCATCAGTACAGTAGAAGTTTCGGTACTTACCGTAGGAACCCATTTATTTAAACAACATAATTCTTCGTACTTAGTTATTCTTCCTTGTATTCGTAGGTGCGCGTTCACTCTACCGACCAAACCTATGACCTAATTCAGGGCTTCCGTAAATACATTTCGATTTCCTTTCATTGCTAAGCAGGTAGTGACACCTGTACACAGGAGGCAAATGTTCAGTTCTGATTTTTTTGCTTTCTTTAGAACTATATTCACCAATTATAAATACATGCAGCAATATACTGATATTTAATCCTACTTGAATTAAATGTTTTTTAAAATCGCTGTTCAGTTGCTCATCTTTCCTGACAGTAGCCCGGGGGGGTACTCCCGGGGGGGGGTACTCAAGGTTTTTTGACTACGGGGATGTGCCGCGGAACCCAATCCAAAATTTTGGCTTT
>JAOXYB010069022.1:0-10025 GCA_028565635.1 Phoronis ovalis
TATTGCGCGACAAAGAGAGTGTTACACGCAACAAAAATTGAAGATTCGTATCGACATTTGACCTACTTCTCAAGGTCATTTTTTGAAATGTCACCTGGCCTAATATGCCCAAAACCCATGGCCTTCGTGAATCCAACTTCGAATCGTCAAGTCAGCGCTTCGTCTTTCCCGAAATGGGGGCAACGTAAGGTGCACTCTCGGGTACAAACATGGCCGCCAGTCGGCCATCTTGGAAGTAATCCAGGTCAAAATTATATCAGACCTGTGCATTGACCTGTACTTACCCTGTACCAAATACGAAGATGATCTGACGAAAGCTGAAGCCGTTATAGCAACACAAAGAAAAGGTTACATATGACGACAACGACGCCACATAGGGTACGGCTATATGCCTATTCACTATTATATAGTGATGGGCATAAAAACTGACAGAACTTAAAATATGTTTATTCCAACAACATTGAAATATGTCAAAAAAGTAAAATGAACTGTAATCATCACTGATAGTATTGTCTATTTTGTTAAATGTTGTTTCACCAATATATCATTTTATCACGATTCAGCTTACATTTTCAGTCTTCCATTTTTGCCGGGTTGATTGCGGTGCTGTTTTCGGTCGACTTCCTGCGTGAGTTCTACCTTGTGATCTAAAACTAGCAGGCAACTTCTTCACATATGTATGCCCCCCAAACTTTGTTGTGGCCCACCTAACAAGGAAAATACGTTTTAAAGGATTGCCTCAACAACTTGTAAATAAGAAGATACAGTTAAATACAGTGGTGATGTCAGCATTAAAGCAAATTTAAGAGTAGTGTTTCCAATAAAATTAGCTAGAGAATTCATAACAAGTAATTTTCATTGCTATTTAAATCAAGAACATTTGAAATCAAATTTTTTAACAGAGATACAACAAAAACAATGTATTTTTACTTATATCTCGTGGTGTCTGGAGTTATCTTCCCCCTCCAGTCAACAGCCTGTAAGATTGTTGATGTTGGCATGTCTTCTTCATGTGGAGCATCTTTTCTAAAATGTACTGTATAACCAGATGATGATGGTGGCTTCAGAGTCACGATAGGGTTATAGCCATCTCTTGGGGTTGTCCTAAAATAAAGAGTTGGTATACACGGGTATGCACTTTTTTACCCTCTGGTATAATCAGCATAAAATAGTGAATATTAACTTAAATTTAATAGTCTGAAATAGTACAGGCAGACAGACTCACTCAGGAACAGCTTAAATAAGTGTCTGCTTATGGTTCATAGATAATGGTAGGAAGGAAAGTTATTAAATTTCCATTGATATAAATTATTTTTATTTAGTACCCATTGTATTTAGTATAATTCATATTCCGTAAAAAGCTGCATGCAACATCAACACTGAACTCTACCTATGTATTCAGTGGTAAGAAAAACCTTACGACACTTTGTCATAAAATTTTCATAATTACAAATGTCCAACATATGAGTGGCTATATTTTCTAAGAGAGATGAGGCATAAATTTGATGCCTATTGTGGGCTTTGTAAGTACTATAAAAAACAAAGTAATGTATGAGAATTATTTATAGCAATGCAAACTGTAATTATTATTTATATTAGTTCAATTGAAATTGTGTGTTCCTAACTTGATTAACAGATTATTCATCAGTGGTTCAGTTAATCACAGACAGTATATTTGGCCCCAGAAACTAGGGATATCAGACAGGCATATTCGTTAATCGCAGACAGCTTATTTGACCTCAGAAGCTTGTTTATCAGACTCACTCTGGTGTATTAGTCGTTTTCTGTGCAACAGTAGCCATTTGTTGTGGAGCTGTGTGAGGTCTCGACACTCTGGACACAGGAGTTGTAGGTGGTCTGTAACTCGCTCTTGGATCATCTGTCAACTGTAAGATACAATAGATATATATGCATAGTTTTTATTCAATAATTTGTTTCTGTAGCCAATTAATGTCAGTATAGTTTGTATTTTTGGAATAACATATTTACAACAACATACGGTAATGAAATTTAAAGCTAAATCAGACATTTGCTAAATATTGGTACCTTTTCTTTCCGCTGTATCATGTTGTTCGTGACATCGTCAACCATGCCAAGTACTGCATCCAACTTGACGTTAACGCTGGACACTTTTACTGGTTCCTTCGGACGGTTTCTATAACAAAATGGATTGTAACCAACAAGCATCTAATTTTGCATCTCATGAACAGTAACTTTCATCACAAACTTAGGCATAATACAAATGTCTTGTTTTGTGAGGCTTTACTAGGTACAATAGTCAACACATTTAACTTAGCTGAATATTCAAAAATAGGCTCTATTCAACTGATATGAGGAACATTGTTAACATAAAATTATAATTGTACAAGGACACTCCTCGACACATTATGTAAATGATGAAGTGTGAAAATGCAGATGTAATGAATCACTAGAACGAATAATCTACTAACTTGTTTGTAAAGCTAACTTTACTCATTCTGCCACCAGGTGGAGCTGATTTCGGTTTATTTTTCTGTCTGTTATATTTCTGATTTTGATAAGGTTTATAGTTATCCGCTAACTTGTAGAAATGTTCCAGCGACTGAGCGAGAACTAAACTTCTCGTTCTATCTTCTGATGCATCTGAAAATTATTACACAGGTTAGCTTACAGTTTTTTTTAATACTAATTGCAATATTTCAACTAGCTGATTTGCGATGTTACTTCATTAAACTTCAACAGCAGAGATGGTAAATTCTTCACAGTCATAAATGTCTAATCTGCATTATTTCTCACTGTTTTAGTTACAAAAAAAAACATACACTTAACGAGTAATACAAAGTCAATGAAGTGTTTAGTTTGTCTGTCATAACACTTTACTACATTTTGAACAAAATTTCTACAACTTTTGGATATAATACTAAATATGGTTCTCATCAAAATAATGAGCAACTCTTTTGTAAAATTACTATCATACGTAAATGTTAAAAATTATGAAAAAGACCAACCATCACTGATGTCAGAGGGAGCATAATTTTCCAGTACAGATCGGGTGTTATACTCTGGGGTTTCACCACCATCATGTGCAGAGTATCTTACACCTTGGGGGGTCCCACTACGACCACAGAACTGCATATCCCCTAAAGAGTGCATGCACATAAAAATTATACCAACATGCAAGCGAACTTAACAACAATGGTGCCATGCAAAGACAGAAATGAGATGTGTCAAAATAAAATAATTGATTAGGTGCTTGCACAAGATCTAATTATCCACCTAAGGCTAAAATTAGGATGAAACACATACTTTTATTACTTTTAGGGCCAAAATGTTTGCTTTTCCTTTTTATCATTTAATAGCTATTTTATACCTTTCCAGGGCATCCTGGGTGTCCAATTTCACCACTGCCCTTCACCCTGTTTTTATAATGAACATGCATACCCTTGGATTAAATACAACTTATAATATAAGGTCCTTTTACAGTGAAACTGTAGAATTTTGTAAATAAGGTAATTTTCAATAATTCATTTCACTCTTATATGAAACCCTCTGTTATTTTGACCCAACAGCTGTTTGTAAATAAATATACTGTTTTATCTAAATTGAAGCACTCCCTAAAACAGAAACCATTTTCAATAGAGAAATAATAACTAGGCTCTTCTATGTGTCACTGAATAAAAACAGTAAATTATAATAATAATTCTTGCATACTGCAACAAAACATTTAAATAGTAATAAGTTAACACGAAGTTATCATGCTAATACTAACCAAACATGGACGTCCATAGAGTTATCTACAATGGCCAAGACATCAACAATGAAGAAAAATGTTAATAAGATTGTTTAAATAAGCAACGTCTACATAATAGATGAATATTAATTCAGTTAATGATGAAATCTAATATTGAAATATATTTATATCACAGGAATAATTTGTAATAAAAATATCTGTTAATAGTAACATACCAAAAGACTCATTTTGTAACACAATAACAATAAAGGTACCTAGAAGTGCCTGTGTTTTTTGTTGGTCCTCTTTAAAATCTTCCCACTTTTTTAGTCGGGATCTTTTGATTTCTATGGCAGTCGCGGGTCTTCTCATACCAGGTGGACTATTTTGTCCTGCAGAATAAAATACAGTTACTAAAATACCACATTTATTTAACTAAATCACTCTCTTAGTTCCACGTTCATTTTTCTTTGAACAGGTTTATTTATTATTAGCTTTACATCAATCACTGTCTTAATACTAAAAAGCTTACCCAGGATGGTAAAATTCCTGTTATCTTTAGTGGAATGTGAGAAAAAGTATATCCACCAGGGGTTTTCAATATCCCACTGGGATTAACTGGGTTCCAAGTGCATCAGGATCCCCAAGGACTTAACAAGTATATATTTCCATCGACTCGAACAATAGAAATAAAACCCAGTAATTTCTGTTAGACTTGTTCACAAAAAATAAGCCATGATCCTGGAATCATGTTTTATTTTTTCATTTGTTTTTTTTACATTTTTTCTAATTGTTAAATCAAAAGATCAAAAATCAACAGTTTCTAATAGTTTCACAAGCAAAAAGTAAAAATCTATTTTTTAATTCAAACCATGGGAGGCAAATGGTACAACATTGAGAAAGTTATTTTATTTTGATTGCTACCTCTTACCAGGAATGTCTATCTGTATTTTAACAGGAGATCCAATGTCCGATTTAGAATGTTCCGTTACCACGGTAACCTCATCTTGTTCTAGTAATTCTCGTTGTCGTCTGTCATAATCATGCATCTGAAGGTGAGGATTAATAAGACTTTTAAGGGGATGAACTATCTTTATAGGCAACCCAAACTCATCAACTCCTTCTGTTGATTTCTACAAAGCATAAGGATAAAAAATAATCCTCACAGTTATACATTTAAGAAGACAAAAAGTTAAATTCCTCATTTCAACATGATTGGTTAACAGTAATTGAGACATTTCACTAATGCAGTTTATAATACATGAGCCCTTGAACATGAGAACAAACATGGTAATCATAGTGTACAAGACATCAGTAGTTAACTTATCAGTGCTGATCCATGTTCTAAAAAGTCCGAGTAAAACATCAGCTTGAACATGCGACATTATTTTTCCAAAATACTCTCTACTTATTAACACAGGAAACAAATAATTTCAATTTTCATAATGTGCTAAAATAACAAAGCTCACATTTAGATTACTTTCACAGGAAAAAAAACAGTGAGGTTTATCACTTGGAACAAGACTGTGGCAATGCACTGACCCTAGGATATATAAAACTCTAATGGATGTGCATGCTAAAAGTCACTTGAGGAGGTATTAATCAAGCTTCAAGTGGCAGATTACACAAGAAGGAGTTAAACAAGACAACAATTTTGGTTTAAATTTATTGAATTTTTTGACACTGAGATTTTCTGCAAGAGGCCAACTTCTACTGGTTTTAACAGTATCTGGGCCATGACCCTACGGTGGCAGGGTCATGAAGCCAGGACTAGTAAGCAACTAGGTTAAGACTCGAAAAAACAAAGATACATAAACAATATCAGTTAACTTATCATACGGCTCTGTTTATCACCATGTATCGTGACACTTCAAATGAATCCTGAAACCAGGCGAAGATTTTTAAACTGCATGATAGGCGATATTTACATGTTTACACTGTTGGCTTTGCAGTATTTACTCAATGACGGGGGCGGGGCCGGTTACAAATATTCAAAATCTTCGTTGTCATCTCTAAAATCGTTGCACAAAAAGTCTACAAGTTCCCCATCTTCCTTATTTATAAAACTGTACTTTGACATCCTTTAGCAGTCACATTTGATTCGTAAAAAGACAAGAATTCATAATTTCCACACATTATTTAGCGGCGATTTTTTAATATGGCGTACAAACATCAGTCTGCCTCGCAGTGTCTCCCATGACTTTACATGGTTTCAAGGTGTCAGCAACACCAGTAATCCGTTTAGTATGGCACTGAGCTAGCTGAAAAGGGGGATTAAACTGTAACCACCATATGATCAAAGAAAATTGTGGCATTGCCAATCCTTTTAGAGTTTTATATATCCTAGACTGATCGACCTAAATAACTGTTCAACTTACCACAACACTAGTGTATTGAAAATCTACAGCAGCACTGCTTGGTCGTTGATCTTTAGGGGGATAATCTAATCCACTGGATACTGGAGCTGTCGATGGTCGAGGCTCCTTGTAACGTGGAGTTGTCGGAGAAACTGGCTTTTCCTAAATAAGCACAAAAAATAGATCAGAATAATGACAATATTCCTCACAATACAAAAAAAATGAAGTCCACTGATTCTATTTAATAATTTTATAACATCAAAATATTTCAACTTTTAAACCTACTACTACCACTTGCCAAAATACAGGTAAACAATAGTGCTATATTCACAGATTAACATCACCACTATCTGGGACTATTATAACTGCTACATTAGGAAATTCAAATTCATATTATTGCGAATAATCTAAGTTTTACAGTAACTGGGATAACAATAAATACCTAAAGCAGCAATTGTACCTAATATCTGCAATTAAAAATATAACTTTTTCTTTCACTTAATTGCAGCTTCTTATCTGTAAGTAGCTGTGACTATATAAACTGTCACTTTATGCAGAGTTAGCAACATCCAGCAAACTTCTAAATCATTGATCAAAATTAACAACAACAATAAGTTTGACTTTATATGCAGGTTGCAGGAACCGTTTCCTAATATTAATGCACACATTAAGTGTACTTACTTAGAAATATTCCAATACATGTTTAGGAATGATGTAATTGATTTTGTGAGCTGGTACAAGGAATACAGTACTTTGAAATATTCATTTAAACTTATATTGTATACAACTTAATAGAAAGTTTTTGTTTGGTTTCATAATACTTTCTTGAATAAAATTCCTAATATAAAAGCTCTGTCAATATTACACAATAATCACTATGTATCAAATTGGATATCAATTTTCTGCCTCTTCTAAAATTTCAGTCACTAAATAGATTAGCTTAGACTTGATCAAGTCCTTCTGGAATTTTTAAAAAATTATTATTTATATTTTTTTATTATTTTGATTATTGTAATATATCTTTGTTGCAAATAAAAAAATGTATTTTTCATTGGTTTACCTCCGTAATATATCCCTGTCCAGATGTGGACATTTGATAATGCCATATATTTGACAGCGAAATCCAGTAAAAGAAACATATTTTAACCAGAAAATTACTGGGTCTTATAAAGAATCACATCTTATTATTTTAAAAATTAACATTAATTAAAGAAAACATCCACACAGACTTAAAGTAAGTCTAAGGTTTGCTGAAACATCAAATTTTGTTAATAACTTTTTTGTTTTATAGACAAAAGTCAATATAATACTATCAATGGTCCCAACCAATTATCTCCACTCCACTGATTTTCATAATACACAAAATGTATGATTTGTTATGAAGTATAGTATGTGTTATTACTCCTCTTACTCAAATATGAAATACATTTACATGTACAAATTTGATTGCATCGCATTTCTTAAAGTATTTGTTATTGTTATTTGTTTAAGGTAAGCTTCAAGCAAATTCAGCCAGAAAAATGTGCTTTGAATGGTTATAAATCTCGAGAAAGTCACAACTCTTCTCAAAGGCTGGGGAAGGAACTAGCTCCACAGGCACACCACGAAGTTTTTCAACCATTGTCTTAAAGACGGATTTGGATAGATTATTGGTAAAACGCAAATCATTATATAATGTTGAATTTTACAAGTTTTCCAAAATGTATACTTGCACACGATGTGGTAACGTTCTGACAAGTTTTACAAGAAATAAATTGTTGGTTATTAATGGGTGATCATGCATCTGCCTGCCTTGTACAGGTAATAGGTGCTGAGGTAATAGGTGGGGACCACTGATTATGAGGACTGCACATACAACATACAACATAATCCATAGGAGTGACTATACATCTAAAGTAGCTCAGACAATGATATGTCTTACTATTATTATTTAAGATTATTGCACTAACAGATGTACCAACAAAATGAACAGTTTTCTTAATACTTTGAGATGCATTCATTAACTTACAAAATTTGGTGTGCTCCTATCACGTTCTTCAAAAAAACTGTAAATGTCATCAACACCAAAGCTTTTGTTATTGTTTTGTTCAACTTTATGTTTGGCACTACGCGGAATAAATGATTTCTTGAATACTTGCTTCGCTTGTTTATACTGCTGCGCCTTTCCAAAGTGCTAGAAAAATATTAAACAAATATTTGAAAAAAGTTCGAGCACATTATGTAAACTTCTTCAAAGCTGTACAAATACTACTTCAGAGACGTACAAATACGATTTATTTTTGTGAAAAGTTTCATGGTCTATTTTGTCAATTAACGATTTAATTTATAATTTTCCCATACCTTTTATAAGTTTTTTTCTTTTTTCTAAAAAGTTTTTCCTATTTTTAATTTTTTTTCTTATACTCACTGACTCTGAATGCAAAACGTGCTTGTTCGACAGATACCAGGCATAAACTTTCTTCAGATCTTGACGCTGCCTTACCCGCTTACTGAAATACCAAATAAAGAAAGCAATGAAAATATTTACTGACAGAAGGAACTTATTCATTGAGGCAGGGATTTGTATCATCTGTAACATATTACAAGGTGTCAAACATTATTATATTAATATTTTTGATGTAATATAAAACTAACCATATGAAACTTAATTTTCAAAACCAGGAGCAAAATATCATTTAGTTCTTGTCCTGGGGGGGAGCAGTCAATATGAAAGTGGGTACGCATGTTCCAACAAAATTTCGTGTGAAAGGGTATGTTTTTCGAACCGCCGGAGCGTAACGTGCGTTACGCGCTTAGGGTCTATTTTTTTACTAAAATCCCAAAAAGGGTGTTTTTTTTGGAGGTGTGACACTTCGTTAGGGGTATTGCTTGGAAGTTTCACTTCGTTAGGTAATCGTTAAAATTTCACTTCCTTAGGGGTATTTTTTCAAAAAAACACATTTCCTTAGGTGTATTTTTTGCAGAATTTCACTTCGTTAGGGACTTTTTTGAAAAGCCATGTTGGAACATGGGTACCCACTTTCATATTGACTGTATACTTCTTCATATGTTACTGAATAAGCCAACTTGTTGCTTGAGAGTTCTGTCAAGATGATAATAAGGTGGATAATCCCATTCCGGGGCCACTTATTCACACTTTAATTTGGAAAAGGTAACAATATAAAGATTATGAAAATTACTTTACTTGCCTTTCACATGATTATGTAACTAGCAAGTGGGCCATTTTGGGTGAAAACACACTTTTTTCAAAACAAAGTTATTTCAAAAATAAGTCGAACACCTCTATGGATACAAAGCTGAAACTTGACCAAAATTTACTTCCAGCAAAGATCTCTAATTAAGAACATGTCTCTGATTTTTAAAATTTTGTTATCACTTTTCTTAAATGATATGCTTCTAAATATATGGGTGTTAGAAAAACATGGAATTTGTTTCTTGTTGTTGAATTTTGAAGAGGAACAATTTCTGAATAACCCATATCAGCTACTATATTTATAATTAATTAACCACAAGGGTGTTTTTGAGCTAAATCTTTTTCAAAACATACGTTTTCACACAAAATGGTCCCCTTTGCTGCTTATATAAACATGTGTCAGTTCGGAAAAGTAAATTTTCAGTCTTGAAGTTACTACCTTTCCAAAATGATACTTTTGCTGTGCTATATTTTTATTTAATTGTTCAAGATATGACAAGAGCTTATACTTCCAATAAGTTGTGCAAACAGTTCTTGCAGATCCTTAAAAACTTGTATTGAAAGTTTCCATAATTAACTTAATTTCTAATGAGTTTAGATATTGCAGTTTAAAGTAAATTGCAGGAATATTCTTAGCTTCAAAATTAAATACAAACAGATGTTATTCTCATCCTATGCACTTGAATGACATATGCTCCGTTTACACTACACCCTTGACACGGCGCAAACTGACACGGCGCAAACTGACACGGCGCAACTACAAGTG
>JAOXYB010069033.1:0-10025 GCA_028565635.1 Phoronis ovalis
TATGCTTCATATTAATAATATGCCATTCCTTTCGCTCAAATAGCCAATTTAAACAGCGTACAATGATGATTCTTCGATTCGTCGTTGTCTTGTTTTTAATATGTCGCACAAACATCAGTCTGTCTCCCGAGACTTTTTATGGTTGAGAGGCGTCGGGAGCACCAGTAATCCATTTAGTACGGCACTGAGCCAGCTGAAAAGGGGGATTAAACCGCAACTACCATACGATCAAAGAAAATCACCACGTTGCCAATCCTCTTAGAGTTTTATGTATCCTAGTTTTAATTCGGAAGGTAATTAGTGGCCAAAATACAGGTATAGTTTATTTAGACTTTGATCAATTTCAGTATGTCCAACTGGTGGCCATGTTTGTTCCGGAGATGTTCAGGTTTTAGATGAATCATTGCCTTAACAATTTGAAGGTGAGAAGGCCATTGGTAGATGGGTGTAATAAGCTAGGTGGTAAAATAATCATGAAAAGTGGGTCATTTGTTGATCCAAAAATTTGGCATTTTATTTTTGTAATCGGCATGCTGTTTTTGCCTGGATCTTGAATATTCTCATGCATAGAGAGACCGCTATTATTCAGAAGCTAAGTCAAGACCAAACTATAGATCATGTCCAATATGGCCAACTGACGGCATATTTGTTTCTGTAGTGGTATGTCATGTTGTGTTAATAGTTTAAATATGATCCCTTGCCTAGAGGATTTAAAGGTGGGACATAGGCCTTGGGATGCTTATAGGCTAGGTTGTATTTAAGAATTATCTTGATAATTGGGTCAAATGTAAATTAAATTCATTACAGCCTGTTTGTTTTCTAGATCTTAAATATCTAATACATAGTGATTGATTTAATTCAGAAGTTAAATAGATAGAGGCCTTAATGCAGGTCAAATGAATTTGCCTGAGTGATCATTGCAGGCTGGGGTAGATTGTCCAGCTTCTGAATGAGCTGTTGTAACGTAGCAAGGATTTGAGTTTGCACTTCAGAGGATTTGTCACCAGTAGAACGAGCACAGGAGTACTCGATGGAGCTGTTAATTGTACTGAGCCTGCTTACGGGATCAGGTCTTTATGATGGCTGAAAGGAGAAAGCAGGCCGAAGTACCCACAAGTATAAATACAGTAAAATAGCTGGCAGCAACTTTAAAATATTGCTTTACGTCATCAGCTGATCCATATCCGTCGCACATCACTACTTCACAAATTCTAATGCTGATTCGTGTCCGCTTTAAGTCACCCATAGATCCATGTCTCTTGTACCTCAGAAACCGCAGACACTTATGGGAAAACCAAATTCATGTCAGGCTAATAATGAATGGCAAGCAGACCAATAATTTATTCAGGAAGCCAGAATAAAACAACAATAAAGTTATAGAAAGTGCCATGTTTTATAACATAAACTTTAATGCTGTAACAACAAACACTGTAAAATGAACAATTGACAATACAACTTTAGCTGTCTATTACCTCAGCTGTACCATTTACCAGCATAACATGCATTATCTGAAATGAGATTTAGCACGAATAATTATTATATGACATACGGGTCTTTAACAGTATGACCTAAGGTGATATCTTGCCTATGTGTACGATTTTTGTATTCTCTCATCTCTAACTGTAAATAATGTTCCCTTCCTTTCAACACTTGACACTATCTGCACTTCGCACTCGTGCCAATATCCATTGCTAAATGTACTTGTGCCACGATCAAGTGTGGGATTGACCCGATAGCAACATTTATCACCTATTAATGGGTATTACAGTCGTCAGGTTTTAGTGGTAGAAATTACTGTAGAGGATATTGTTCGTGTAATGTCTGCCCTGTGTTTTCAGAATCTTCATTCACTCACTATTGTATTTCTTCTGTATCTACTTGGGTATCTTGCACATGAGTGCCGAAAGAACTGTTATACAATTCGCGATATTTTGAAGCCCTGCTGATAGACTTTCTTCTGTTTCGCCACATATCTTGGACTTCGTCTGTCCAAACAGGTGGACCAGTAAAAAAAAAAACTTTTTTAAAATGTGTTAATTTAATTATGTAATTTCAGTGAGGTAAATGCAAAGAACTGCAAGAGTTAGCACTGCTTACATGTACCTACTGGTTTGGTGTTGAAGCTGCTCCATTTCTTCATCATCCTTTCACTGCACTTAAATCCAATTTCTTCTGTGATTTTCTTGGGGCTCCACTTTGGATTGATTGCTTTCATACGGGCCACGTCGCTGATGGTTGGCATGTCACTCCAAAACGTTTCAGGATTTGGATCCTTGCCTGATGGTTGTCACTTTCAAACTTTTTAGAGGAGAAAACCCTCATCTGGAACCATACCGTTATCCATTTTTGAATACCACAAAGCGTTACCGATTGCGTGTTCGATCATGGTCACCTTTAACTTTCGCACTGCCTTCTTTAAAAACGGCCACGTTTCGACGTGTAATGTAGAACAGACACGAATCAGCGTACGATTTTTTGCCAATTACTGCGCGACGGACACGAATTATTACCATTTTAAAATTTTATCCTTTCCTTGGGCATACACAAACCTTCTTACATTTTTTACTTTTATCTAACACTTACCTATATAACTCGTTGAAGACGGGTATTCCTACTTGTTATCCTTATAGACAGAAACTCTAGTAAGGTATTTCTGGAATATAATAAGGCATGTGCTTTCAACAGAGAGATGAAAGTGTCAGTATTATAATATTTCAGTACTAATAAATGTTTATATCAATTTTCAGAGGGTTGGTCATTTTGATCCAGTGACTCGTACAGATTTGACTCAAGATCAGCTGATTCCAAATCTTGCTATGAAAGAAGTTGTAGAAGCCTTCTTTGACAAAAACCCTTGGGCAGAGGATTACTAATGCAGCCCCTTTAAGGACTTGAGATGTGCATTATAGCACTGTTCTGTGTTTATAACTTTCTTCTCCATTTTTCATAATCTTAATGAAGAGATATAGATGTAAAGGTTATACTTTAAAATGTAGAAATCTAAAACACAGAATGCTGAAAAAAAACTTTCATGTTAAAATAAATGGCAAGTTTGCTAAAAAGTTGTATTTAAATCTTTAAAAAATAATTACCTAAACAAATTTAAACCAGGAATTTATGCGAATCTCACTGGAGCAAATATTTGACTTTGTAATTGTTTCTGTTGTCATTGTACATAACACGATTTAATTTGACACAGATCCCATCGTTCAATGCTCATTTCTTGAAATAACACAGGAGCTTCAATGTTCTTGTTTATACTATTTTCAATAAATTCATTTTCACCAGCCTTTTAAAAACTACTTACAAAATGCTTATGTCCTGTGTGCAAGGTTTCTCAGCCATTTTTGGAGTTGTTTACAACAGTTTACTATCATATTGTCCACTGTTTCCATTCATACCTGGCTAGCTTATGCCGATTTGTAAAGTATGTCAGCACGTTTGTTTAGGTGTGTTAGCTAGATGACATTTTATCACACCATGTCGATGCAGTCTAGGTATGTGCGAGTATGTATAGGTGTGCTTGTGTGTATATAGTGAAACAGTGAAGAGAAAAGTCAAAGGAAGGAAGAGCAAAATTTTAAGAAAACAAGACAACTATTTAAACAACATTTTGCATCAACAGCTTCTTCAGGTTTATTTGAGTCTTTTGAAAGATGGTATTCTAGCAAAGATGTACATTATTTCACATCAAAAGTAAAAATACCGGGGAAATGAAACTACAAGAAAATATGTATAAAAAATAACAATAAAAAGTAAAAAGCAAAGTACTTATAAAACATTTAAGAACAGAAATTTTCCTTTTTCATCTTTTACGTTAATGCCAAAAGGTGTAAACGTGGCCAATTGATTAATCTTGCAATTTTGTAGATCCTAGAAAGGATTTTGTAGCTTCAAGTAGACTTTTTAGGTCCTAGGAGTCCTTTATAGCTTTTAATGATGTTTGAATATCATCCGCTCTGTATGTGTGTTTGAATATACTTTAAGGGAAGTCCCTATGATAACTGATCTAGTAATCACTTGGGATTATAATTTATAGGCTTTTATATTGCTGACGTTAAAATAAACTAAGATGAAACTGGCAGTAACGTTTTCTATTATAGCATTTATACTATGACTTCCCTTTCAAGAGCTAAAAGTGGTTGATCCCAATTTTCGAAAGAAAGAATATGAACATTTTTGCTGTTTTTTTTATTTCTTCCTGATTTTTTGTGTATCTTTTCAGTTCATAATCGCATGGCAAAAGCTAAGAATGATAATATGTTGATTTCTTCTAAAATAGCTTAAAATGAAGGTTTTATTAAACCTTTTTCTTTGAGATGTGGGTGATGAGGGCTTATCATCTTATTTGGAATTTCTTAGTGGCAAGTAGCAAAACGAAAAACATTTTCTGGGTGGTGGTTCTGAAAAAAATGCCTTCCTGTCCACATTCAGTGAAAGATATAGTAGAATAATGAGGGCTATAGGGGGGTTTTGCGAGCAGCGAGCATTGGGGTCTGTTAAGTTTGAGCAGCGAGCATTATCTTGGTATGTTAAGAGTGAGCATTGTCTTTTGGCGACCACTTTTTGCTGCTTACCCTATCCTTATAGGATATGCAACATTGTTATAGTCCTTGGCGTGGCAATGTAAACAAAGAGCAAGATGTAGGAATTTACCTTTTTTAGCTAATAATAATTGTTCAAGGATGAAAAAAGTGCAGGCAATAAAAATATTTTAAAAGTAGAAAAGGAAATATATGTAATGTGATTTTCAATTGTGACGTGAAGTTTTGAAGAAATAAGCCATTATTTCAAAGGGAATGGTTCACATCCTGGATTCATTACACTCGTACTTGAAACGGCATTTAGCATCCTTGTCCCTATTTGTGAGCTAGGCCAAGACCGTAGTAAACTTGAAAGACTGAAAACAAACTATTTTGATTCAAACTGTATTTACTAACCAATTTTTTATCGAAATTTTGAATAGGTATATATTTCCTTGCAGTAACTAAATTTCCTTTTTGATCCCCGGCGGCAACCGCATTCTGACATGTAAAAACTGAGATACAAAGTATCTTCGAGGCTTTCAGGGCTACCGAAAGAATAGGTTTAAGAGCATTATCTAGACCACCTGATATCAACATACATTTATAGGCCGTTCAGACTACCTTTTTGGAATCGGTTCGAGCTCGATCTGGATCCTTAACCAGATCGACTTGAATCCTGTTACGCGTTCACACTACTTTTAACGTAACTGGATTCTACTGTAGCGCGCCATATATATATATATATATATATATATATATATCCAAACTATAAAAGATAGTACATCAGAGCCCGAATCAGAGGCGGTGAACAAAATTTGTTCCTCATAGACGGCTCTCGAAACCTAAGTTTTGTCCTTGGATATCTTATACAATTAAACGCCTTATGAATAAATGAAACAAATTATATTCCAAAGACCAACACTCCTCTTATTATAAGGAATTGAAGAAGTTCAACGTGAAATAAGGAAAGTTTATTTGAGATAATTACATGAAAAGCATTGATACATCTTCCGTCAACATAGGTAGCATTAAAGATTCCAAACCAAGTAAATGTCTGTGATCCTTTTAGTTCAAAATATGAAAAGAGATCCCGGGAAAGAGATAGTGCAGGCATAGTACCCCTATCTAAAAGACCAATGCAAACTCTCACGGCTCTCATCTGATCCCCCGGGGACTCACTTGGGAAAAAGTCGGGTACCCATGCTCGTCCGTAGAGTGCAAAATAAGCCCCTAAACGGAAAGTGGAGGATCAGAATACCACCCCTACCGGGAGATTTTGCTGAAAAAGGTACCCCTAAACGGGAAGATTTTTCTGAAAAATTAACAACCAAAAAAAAAACGGTTCCCAAGAAAATCGACAACCAAAAAAAAATTTTAAAAAAAATGGTCGCCAAAAGGTAATGCTCGCTGCTCCCACTGAAAAAAGGACCCCTAAACGGGAGGCATACATGAAAACCAACCCCTAAACGGGAAGTTACATTTGTCAAAAACATATCCCTAAATGTGGCTTTCCGCCAAAATCGACCCCTAAACGAGGTTCCCGGGAACCCCGTCGAGTGGTGAAAAAGGTACCCTGACCCCCTTTTTTCGGACAAGCATGCGTATCCGACTTTTTTTTAAGTGAGCCCCCCGGGATCTGATCCTAAATAAAAAGCCGAAATACTAAACAACCACTACAAATCAGATTTCACAAAACTTAGCTGATATGCCCAAAATCTGGAAACCACAATACCCAAAAATGACAAACATCACAGTTACTGTTGAAGGTATTAATAAATTATTTAAGAATCTAAATCCGTATAAGACAACATGTCCCGATTCTATACATCCTCGCATTCTCAAGGCGGAATATTCTGACACCATCGGTCAACGACACTGGTTGTACACCAAAAGACTGGAGGAAGGCCAACATCGCTCCAATCTTTAAAAAAGGTCAGAGGTACTTGACTTCCATAGTGTGCAAGCTGCTAGAACATATGTCGTCGTCAGTAATATACGGACCAAGTTGTTATATAAATTAAGTACACACGATTTAGTCACAAATTACCAAACACGATTTCAGAAGCAAAAGATGATGCGAGTCGAATTTAGTGACGTTTATAGATAGTATTGCTAAAAACATTTAGGGAGGCGGACAAGTTGATTGTCTAGCTAATCTTTGACTTTAACAAGGCTTTTGATAAAGTCTCTGTCCCACCGTCTTTTACTTAAATTACAACACTGTGGGATTAGTGGCCCAATTCACAAATGGATTGAATAAATTCTCACAAATCGTAGTCAGTGTGTAGTCGTGGACGGAGTAGAGTCGGAGTTAGTGTCAGTCTTTTTACTTTACATAAATGCTACCTGAGAACATCTAAAGTAATGGTAGAATGTTTGCTGATGACTGCATATTTATAGAAACATACAGGTAATCACGAGGGAATACTACTACTTGGGAGAAAAAGATCCATCGACATATTATATGAAATTGCCACGACTTGCTAGTGCTAAAATCTATGAATAGTGCAGTTAATTAAATAATTAAAGGTACCCTTTTGTATATTTTATCAAAAATGTAACCCTAAATGATTAACGCGCTAAAACGGGCTTACTTCATAAAAATTAAAAATTTTACGCGTTTTTGTTCACGCACATGGGTACCAACCATTGATTTGAGTCGGACCCCGGGCTTAGAAGGTTGGAGTCCAACGAACTGGGCCCAATTGAAACGATTTAGGTTAGTCCTTCTGTATTTTTTTTATTTTGATTACTTTGATATAAGTATAACAACGTTACAGCTAAAACATACCTTTACTTTTTGAGTTACCTCTTTACTGTATGTCCAACAGCCATTGTAAAACGAGTATATCAGTAATAAAGAAGCTTACTTTTACCGGTAAAGCCAGAATCATATCTTATACAGTGAGTATCAAATATATTAAAAACAAAGATGTAAGAAATAAATAAATTAAAATATCCATAGCGACTTACGTAAGCCTATATTTAGGGAAATGTTCAACGATTTGATACATGTTGCAAAGAAAATACTATATTACAGCCCATAATACATAGTCATTATTTTTCGTTATATACATTTTTATTTTGGAGCGATCCTGTAAAAATAAAATGCTAAAATTTATCTTGGAAATGAGAAACTCTGAACACTTGATAGCTTCCATAAACTACTTTTTTTTTTCTTGGCTTTATTATGAGACTTCATATATTATTACTGCAGATAGCACTACTGGTGATTTGAAAGTGGCTTAAGCTCCCATTGATTTTTATAATAAACACAAGGCATAAAAAACTACAGCTGTTACAAGTCTTAATTATACTAAAGTTCACGAATAAACTTGAGCGACTGCATTAACTTACCATCACCAGCGGCCCCGCTTCCACTCTGGTCGTTTCCGGCAGGTGGATTTCTTCTGTCCCGTACATCTAATGTGCAGATTCAAAATATGAATTAGTTTGTAAGTATTTTGAAAATAATTGTAAAAGAGCTAATTATATTTACTAGATTCTATATGCTAGGTCTATATTACGAGGTGTTTTAATAATAGCCGTTTTACGGCGTACGATTTACCGCTTATGATGAATGGAAAACATCACTATCATGACAACCCGTCACATTAGCCCGGAAACATATAACCCGAGCCAAACTACTGCGACGTTAGCTGTTCTAAAGGGTTATAATGCACCACATACGCACCTCTGACTATCCTTTCAATAGGACTAGCTTCTGTACGAAGAATTAGTATCAATGAAACGAGAAGTATGGTCAAGTATGTGCTCTTCATTTTAATACACGATCGACTTTCAAAATAAAATTGTGTACAGTTGAATGATGCGTCCTTACGTTACCTATTTTGACTTTTATCTATTCCAATGTAATGCTCCGTTTTTCTAGAGGGGTTATGAGAAAGTTAAGATGTGATAGTTGTTTAGGTTACTTACTTAATAGGGATTTTTGTGGATCATAAACATTATTTCTGTCTTAGCTTCCTCCCCTAGATTGCGGACGAACATCAAAGGTTGACCGAAATCATATTAAACTCATAAAACTACGAATTCATAATTAGTTTTATATATCCTAGGGTGAATGAGTAAAAATCGGCGTAAAAATTA
Source organism: Phoronis ovalis (assembly GCA_028565635.1). Taxonomy (NCBI): domain Eukaryota; kingdom Metazoa; phylum Phoronida; family Phoronidae; genus Phoronis; species Phoronis ovalis. The sequence goes on from JAOXYB010069033.1 coordinate 8,637, forward strand.
AAATGCCAAAATACACCCTTAATAGTGACAGGATTGTTTTGTACTTGTAAACAAAAACCATTGACTGGTAGTGCAAGAATTATGTTTGCTTAATTCATGATGATCCGAAAATGCAAAGCTCATTTAAATAAAGCCAACCTTCACGACCCAAGTTGCACTAATGTAAATAATAATAATAATAATCCGGCTACGACATGATTGCCCATACAGAGAATATGGTCCACCCGGAGTACACCAAGTACATTGTCAGCGGGCTGACAGGGTATTCACCATTTGTAAACATACAAATCACAGGCAATCTCTTGATAGCCAAGACTTAATATACTATTTTCTTAATTTCGACAACGAAAAATATAAACATTTTATTTCTTATACATTAGTTTACAATCTTTTCCTTCATTCACACATGTTGCTAAATTTAATGATCCGTTGAGGACATTTTTATGGACTTTTATAAAAATGATGGATGTGTATTTGATCAGTATGCTTGCCTATCCTCCTACATTATTTGAAACTGCACGTCCACTCACCTGAATCTCAAAACTAGAAAGGCATTTTAATTTTAACTAATTTATCAAAAAATATCAAGATATTTCCAATGCCTTGAAAACAAATTATAGGGAGTACTAGTATATTTAAAAAAAATAAAATATGTAATTGATTTACAATAAAAAAAAAACAGTTTAAGTTTATGGAAAGAATGGACATTGTACAGTACAAAGTTGCTTAATTATCGAGAAATCTGGATATAGATGTTCTATATCTACAGGGAGATCCAAATGTTTATTTAGTTTAATACTGTTAAATAGTACATCAAATTACATTTATGAAAAATAAAATGTCTGCTTTGTTTACGTATTTATCACATTCCAAACTTGGGATTTGCCAAACAATGGTCACCCTAGTAACATTCAAATATAATGAAAACTGAAAATATAATTACTTAGCAGCAAACAATGGTCACCCTAGTAACATTCAAATATCATGAAAACTGAAAATATAATTACTTGGCAGACCCATATAGCAAATGAGAAATCTTCAGTGTTAGTCAAGCATGCTGTATATAGTAATGATGTCATTGAATATCTCTTGTTTCATTAACTACTTTGCAGTACAGTTTTCACACACCATTTTCACATCCATGCTGAGTACTATGACTTTATTTATTAAATACAATCAATCAAAATTGCATCTTTCAGTAATATCACAGATAAAATACAACTACCATAAAAATATAACAAAATAAGTAAATAACTAGACATTGACTAGACATTGGGTGAGTTGAAGTTTACAGCTGGTGAGAAATATAGACCCTATAGAAAACATGGATAACAAAAGCAATTATTATAAAATTCTTCTAATTGCTTGCTGTATGATTCAAATACACAT
>JAOXYB010069055.1:9459-19981 GCA_028565635.1 Phoronis ovalis
AAAAATATGTACGTTTTGAGTACGAATACATGTATAGATAAATATGTTCGCATAATAAGTTAGAAAATGTAAATCTATTTAAGTCAAATGTACTTCATTTCTCATTTACATTGTATGTGTGTGTGCAGTACATTTATCGCCCGAGGCCTGAGAAAACATTGCTTGACAGATGGCATCCCTCTCATACTGTTTTTTACTACTTCTTATTATTTGATATATTACTACGGTAAAAGCAACAAATAAAAGCAATAATATCAATTAAAAATGCATATAAAGTACCTTAAGAAATAGTTAAAATACTTATCATTTTTGATATATTTTATTTAGTTGCATCTTTATCGATTATACATGTAACCTCGTCTCTTACAGATGTTACTAAATCTAATCCTAAAATTAAGTTCATTTATAGAAAAACAAATTACTTTTAAATGTTTGAAAGCTCGCATTTGATGACCAGTCTACCACAAATATACCCATTTCCGAATACATAATCTATAAAATGCTAACTTTTTCTCTATTTGACTACAGAGGTATGAGCAAAAAAAACACATACAGCTTATTTTTAGAATTTTGCGTTTTCATTGCAATAATGCAATTTTTAATAGCTGGAAGGTGTTTTTTCTACTGTTCAAAAAAATAAACATTTATTTCTTTGGCACTGTAATGTTATACACAATATCATGAAAAACTACGCACAATTAAAACGTATTAAAGAGCTATCATTTTCTAATGACATTTTCTTAAATTTGAAGAGCCATTGAATATATTTTACTTGTATTTAGGAAATTATTAATACTATTTGCCTGCTATATTCTACTGAAAGAGCATTTACTGGTTTGTTGACTTTGCAGAAACTATTGTAAAGTACAGTGCCATTCTTTTATATTAACCCGAACGTTTAACGGAAACAGTACAACGTATCTTTCTATTTGCATACTATACATCTATACTTCTTAGTTTTTACATGATACCACGTAAGTTGCCTGCCATGAGTCAACTGTGTACACTGCTACACCTGCAACCTAGGATATATAAAACTCTAAGTAGCTGCAACTGAGGTCACGTGTTTCGTGATTCTATGGTACACCTACACTGTTGAGCAGAAGCCACATTTGATCCGTAGGCATTCTTCTATTACTTAGCGAACAAGAAGAACCAGCCACGTGAATTAACACTAGACAAAGTCTAATTATGCTGATGGGTACAAATATGAACGATAAAATACTTTAGTACATTCACAAGGTACATGTAAAACCCTTTGTACCAAATTCACAAATGTGATATTGTTTGCATTAGGAATGTTTATTTATGAAGGCACTATTTACCTGGAATATGTATTCAGGCCACTGAATAAATGGAATGAACTCTAACAACTCAACTCTCCTGGCACGTGTGTTACACAAAGAGATGATTTATAATGATTTAGAGAATAAAAAACTGCTTCTAATTATTCAAAAATATTAATTTTAAACTCTGAAAATTCATAGCAAAGCAAAATTTTAAAAGATCTGAGACAAACATTTTTTTGCTCTCTATAATAACGTAGATAGAGGATTTTTTTATATTCTTTGGATTTTGGATTTCAAAAAAAAAATTTTTTGGTCCGAAAGTAAACAAAAATATTTTCCCACTGACGAAGTTCAGGTTCCACACTTTCAAAATATGCACATTTTTATCGCTCTTTTTCACTTAATAGTGCTAAAACTTGCTGCGTTGCTTTAAAACTACCCCAACTCCGATAGCCAATTTCTGGATGACACAACACATGTGTGTTACATATCGATTTCTGTATTGAAATAGGCTACGTAAGCAGATATAGCAAATAACACAGGTAATAAGTCCTGAGGACGTAGCAGATTTCCTTCATATCGCAAACATTACCTTTAATGATGCAACAATATAGAAATATATTAATTATTCAGAGGGGATATTACCAGCTAATTTTTGTCACTCATTTATGGCATTCAAATTAGCATTGACGATCACGATCTATAGCTTACAGGACAGGAAATAATATTCAAGTAAAATAATTGGTGAACTAATTAATAAACTGGGTTCAATACGCACCTCCTGAAAAAAAAATCTTTCTGAATTTCTGAGTACTGCATGCAAACTGCGATTGGGTCGATCGCTAATTTTTTTAAACTAGAAATAATGGTAATTTGGCCATGTACATAAAAACATTCGCTAGCTTGCATAAACTCTGGTAAAAGCTTTATGCTCTTGGAAAATATTCAAAATGTATTTATTTATATCTTGTCTTAATATTTAATAGTACATGTAAAAGTTTGCAGTTGATTTGTTTTTCGGAAAAACTGTTCCCATGTGAATCATTTATGAGACAATATATTTCTCATTAAAATATTACGTATAACTTATACTATATTCATGTTATGACTGCACATGACAAAGAAAAGTAAAAATAACAAAAGCCGAATTAAGTCGAATGCCCAAAGGCAAAGCATCAGATAAATCCGGGATTTAAAAAAAACAGCTGCATATTGACTGAAAAAAATTATCAAGTTGTCATAGAGACTGTGAATTGTTTTAAGATAAAATTTTGTTGCAAACAATTGCGAATGATTAATTTTGTATTAATGAGTAATGCATTATGTTTATATATACTTTTTTTGTAACCTAATCAGCAGACATGTCTCTGTCAGTCCTATCTATATAGGTAAAAATAACTAACTGCAATATGGCTGTAATCATGTAATTTGATAAATCTGAAATGTCTATGTATTCCCAGTTTCTCAAAAAAATGGCTCAATAATTACTACCCCTTTGAATATATTTAATTTGTGACAACTATCTTTATATGCACATACAATTCTTGGCAATGTAATTTTCTTAAAAATTCGTGCAAATTCGACTCTTACTATAGTGTAGTTGACATTTCTGTTGCCAGTATCATGAGATGGCCATCCATGAGGCAAGGCATGAATATTGTCACTCGTATGTATGCACACACACACACACACACACACACACACACACATATATATATATACAATAACACATGAAGAAGTGCATTGAAGCTATTCTGCCATACTAACTTGATTATGACAGTGGCATCATCTGTTGTTTATACTTATTTTTTATAATTTTCTTCCAGGACAAGTTTCAGAAGAGATCAGAGGGCCAATTTTTATAAATGAACCTCCAAGTCATGTGATATTTGGTAATACCAAAGGTGCTCTTATACCATGTTCAGCTCATGGATTACCTGCCCCGGAAATGGATTGGATCCGAGAGGATGGAAGATCTGTAGACAATATAGATGGATTTTTACAAATTATGGCTAACAACAGCTTATATTTTCCACCGTTTCAAGGAAATTTAGTGCCGAATATCCACAGAGCAAGCTACAGATGTACTGCGAAAAATACAGCAGGAACAATTGTTAGTCGGAAGGTTACAATACAAGGTGGTAAGTATAATGCTTTGCCAAATATGGCGGCCATATTGAATGTTTATACTCGATGCATGATGCTTCTCGTAACATCAGGTACAAACTATTGAAATTAATCTTTGGTGTTTAGTTGCTGGAGAATCGAAATCTTATGTAAGCAGTGGCACAATTAATTTGAACTGAAATTATCTTCTTATGAAAAATTTCCAACAAAATTACGTTTTGTTGCTATCAATCTCACGGCGAGGTTATTAAAAAGCGAATACTGGGTCGATAGAAACGGAATCCTTAAAACTTCAGCGGAAATGAAACATAGACAACATTGACATAGAGAATGATGGCAGAATGATCTAAGTATTAGGAGATATAATTAAACATTGATTTTCACAAACAATAAAATTTTACTTTATATCGAACTCTAGGGCATCTCAACTAGGAAATATCTGTGTTATAAGTTCGTTTCGTTTTGTTTATATTTGCTTAGATTTATTAGTTTCGCACATTAAAGCATGTCCAGCACAATAACAACCAAATAACAAAGCCTGAACTATTCTTTGCAAATGGAAATCTTCACCTTATTCTGCCATATCTAAACATATCGTTCTTGGAAATGCTTTCTTATAATTTCTATAATTTAGTGTTTTAAGACTTGATTATACAAGATATAGATTGATTTCTTTTGTTCTTCCTAGTGTATTATAACGGCTAATGGATATCTAAAATCAATAAAACTGATCATGAAAGTTAGTTTCCGTGGTTGTTTCAGGTCATTTCTTATTGTCATGGTTGTATAGTATTTGCAGCTAACTTGCAGAATTAAGCATGCATATTGTTTCCATATATTGCTGCAATAAATTCTGCCACAATAATTTATGTGGTATTGTTTTGGTTGGATATGAATAAAACAATATGACGACGAATTATACACTCTGCATACAACAGATGTGGATAGCTAGAGATATGGAGTAGGCTAGGCTTGCCTTCGTTGCATAAACACAAATACTAGAAACACATGTAGTATTTCGAAATTACTTTCTCATTTCTCAAATTTACTCGCAAACCAAATGGAAACGATACTTCAGTTTTCTTTTAAGCCAGAAATAGATCAAGGCATTCTACTATAGAAATCAATATTTTGAAATTTACCTTTTACTTTAAAATTAAAGCCATTCGTTGTTGTGGTTTAATTAGCAATGTGCTGAGATATGAATGACTTGCATTATGTAATAACAAGACACAATGTTACAGCAGTGAATTCAAACGGTGTTGTTTGATAAATTAATTTATAACAATCAACGCGCATGATATAAATATGTATCGATGTCACACTACTAGCGGCAATATTCTGAAAAGGGCACGATAAGATCATTATTTAATAAACGAATATTGTACTTTGAACATTTATTTATTTTCTTATCATATATTTGTGAAAATAATACTGATTGCACGAACCTAAACCATCTATCTTATGTGATTATACATCCATACTATAAATAAACTTGATACTATTCACGAAAGCTTGCGGAAAGCATTGTTATTTTTTATTTTTATGAAAGTTGTATATAAATAAATTTAAAGTATCAAAGAAAAGAGAAATGTACACCAGATATTTCAAAGATCGTGCCAAGTGTAAATTGTACATGATTGTACAAAGGTACTTTGGATTCACTCGTCTGTAACGAAGTACAAAAGAAAATGCCACTTAGTGTCATGAAAATATAGATATAAACTTACATCACTTGAGATTATAAAGATGCTACACATCAAAAGAAAAGCAACATCCCAAGGGAGGCGAAAAAATTTGTAAAAAGACGGTATTATCATTGTATTTGACTTGTTAAGTTAGAGATACATGTGATTTCTGAATGTTTTCATAGTACGCATATTGATTTTTTTGTTTTGAAGAATATTAAAATCCAAGTGGAGATCAATTAATTTTACATTTTTGTGTTCGCTCTAATGATGAAACCACAGAGGCGTTTATAACGCTTTAATCATAATTATGTCTCTTTTAGCATGCATCTCTTCCACTATTTTATACTAATTACAGCCACCTGTAATTTATGTTATCAACTTTAATTTATAGTGGTAAACACAAGACTGCTTTAGATTTCTAGAATTTGAATCAATACTGATTCCATACAGTACACCAAACTAAGACTGTAGACATACGTACGTGTTAAGAACAGATGGTGATTGAAGTAGGGTATTGTTGCATAAATTGTATTTTATGTTGTAAGATTATTTTCAAGTATTCTTGATATCATGTAGTTTATTGTAATATTATACACATGTGCATAAACAACGATTTATTGAGTGGGAAATGTTAAAGTCAGGGCATTCAACAGCCCAGTGGCAATAACACAAATTGCATGTAGATACATGAAATGCATGGTTACCTTGTTATCTATTTAATGTACTTTTAATTATAATTTAATATACCAGGGGCGCTTAAACATTCTCCACGTGCAGTACAGTAAGTACTACAGACGCTCCTCACGGTTCATATTCTTCCTTGCTGACTCGCCCCTAAAGCACCTGGCTCGCTCAATAAATACTTAAATTTTATATTTACAGTCGAAACAGAAAGATATCGAACGTACAATGTTATGGTTAACAACCGGTGGGTAATGTCTGGGAATACGGCAGTCTTTACGTGTGAAATCAATCCGTCCTACGTCAAGGATTACGTCACTGTCACGGCATGGACTCAAGGTGCACAAATGGTTAACCTGTCTGGAGGACGTTTTAGTGTATACTCATCTGGTACCATGCATTTGCGCAACGTCCGGCAAGAAGACAGTTATTTGACGTATAGATGCGTTACGTATAACCGCCTAACTGGAGATGAGCGTGCTAGTCAACCGGCATATCTTCACGTGATTGGTATAATAAATACATACATTTTATCTAATTATTACAAACTTATTTTCATTATTAGGTAATTTTTCAATGATAAATATGTCTGCTTATATTTTATACATACAACTGAACAGTTTTTAGGATTTCAATATGTTAATTTGCAACCTTCCAAAAAAATACATAAACTATCATATTGAAAACGAGAATTATTTACCAACAAATGTGTTACCAGAATCTGGTCTACAATTGTTTTCTAGCCAATTGTCATTATTTTGTTGTGTTGTTTCTTTTTTTGCTAAACAGAGCAAGTGAACACTGCGCCTAGTGTTGAAGACACCTTGAACGAGTTAACAGCTAGTGAAGGTGAAACTGCTGAAATTCCATGCGTTGCTAGTGGATATCCGCATCCCTCCTATTCCTGGACCAAAGATGGCGTTAACATCGCGCCACAATCAAGAATCCAGCAAATTGAAGGAAATTTGAAAATTACTAATGCTGGAATTGCTGATAGCGGCGAGTATGAGTGCGTAATGTCCAATGCACATGGATCTAAAACAGAAACAACCGTACTTACTGTTAAGAGTAAGTTTTGCAACTTTTTAAAAATATTATCGAAATCACAAGGAAACCGTTACTACATACAGGTATACCGCGATTATCCTGTAGATATGTTACTGTCAAGAACATATTTTCAAAAATAGTTTTCTGATAGAATGTAATTAATGGCAGGACTAATAATTTTTGTTTCTGGTTTTGTCAGTTAATCATTATTATATTGTTGAAATATTATGTAATTTAATCTTCATATCATTTCTTAATTAAATCTTTAACAACTTTGCTGTGAACATGAATAAAAACGAGTGTATCATTTACCACTATTAGTATTAGATTCAATGAGTCGTATAGAATATAAAATATTTAAATATTTTTTAGAACCACTTTCCGCTTTTATCACTCCTGACAAGCAAACCATTGATTCTGGATTATCGGCGACATTCAACTGTTCAGTTTCCGGTCACCCTATAGATTCCATCGCGTGGTTTAGGAATGGACAACCTTTGGAATCAACTAGCAGAGTTGTTGTCCAATCGCAGACCACACTACGTATAAATGATGTCATCCGTCAAGACAGAGGAATGTATCAATGCTTGGTGGCTAATGCTAACGAAAATATCCAAGCTACTGCTCAGCTGTCTCTAGGAGGTAAGTTTTGTTCATTTATTAAATAGCGCAGGTGATTGCAGCGCAATAAAATGCAACTCAGGCTGTTTTATTTAAAAACGAGAAATTGGAAGACCAACTTACTATACGTAAATATTTTTTTGTTGTTTTATTTTATACATATTACAAAAAGATGAACCAGTGAACTACAAACAATGATTTGTTATTCTTTTCTTATAGCTGCAAAACCTGTTTTCTCTCAAACATTCGGTGACAAGTATGTACAACCAAATACAAAAGTCTCACTAAAATGCATGGTATATGGTAACCCTACACCTACAGTCAGCTGGAAACTGGATGACTCTCCTCTACCAAGTGATGTTCGATACAGCGTTGGAAGTTTTTTAAATGGAGATGGAGATGTAGTCAGTTTCGTTAACATCACCCAAGTACGCGTTGAAGATGGTGGTCGTTATGTCTGTACCGCTACGAATAATGTTGGCAGTGTCAATCACATGGCAATTGTTAACGTTTATGGTAAAATAAAAATTTCTCATAAATTGTTAAACTTTAACGGTCTTTAAAATTCCAACGCATGTATGTTACTCTTGAGGTCGCGACCTGTATAGCTCCGGGTATAGCTACTAAAAAAAGACTGAGCTCTTGTTTGCAAAATGGCAAAGGATTATGGGACGCACATAGTAAAAAAATTCAAGATGGCTGATTACGTACAGATTGGGGGCAAAATTAGAGAAAAATATTAGTCTCAGGATAAAATTTTAAGGTTTATCATCGATGTTTGTGTTGTAAATTGGACACTCCTACTCTAGACTTGTCTGTTAACAGAAAGTAAAAATAGTTTCAAATTTATCGCTTTATCCGATTATACTGGTACTATTAGTATTAAATTTTTAAAACATATATTGCCCTCGGACTGGGAGGAAAAGCGAAAGTGAACTTGTCCTTGTTGCAGCTCAACTTTTTGTGATCAAATTGCTTTTATTATATCTTAAAGGTGTACCACATATCCGTCCTATGCCAAACGTGACTGCAGTAGCCTCGCAACCATTAGCCATACGATGTCTGGTCACTGGATACCCTGTGGATTCCATCACCTGGTCAAAAGGTCAGTAATTATCTACTAGAAGTACTCAACTGTAATATTGTAGAATACTTAAAATGGAGCTCTTGTTTAGTTTCCTTAAATTTGTTTGTAGCAAAGTTAAGATATTTCTGCTTTTTTGAAAGACATCAGATATCTCGTGAAACAAATGAAAAATTGCCTGAAAAATGTGCAATTTGTGGTAGTATATTTATTTAATTTTTAAATAACTAATCTGTGGACACAATTTTTTGTAAATTTTGTAAATTAGTCAAACAATTACCAATTATTTCATCTGTGGTTATACCTTAGCTATATCATAGCTGCTGGTAATTAAAATTTTTGCAGAAGTATGCCATTTCAAAAAATTTCTATAATTAGGAAAATAATAGAAAATTATTATATATTAAGTATATTACTTTTTGCTTTGGCAATAACTAGTAAATTCCTTATAAAATAAGGTCAAAGGCAGACAGGATTGCTATGGGATTGGTGAATAAATATGGTGTAATATATATTGTTTACAAACATAAAATGGGTATATATATAAAGCTCAACATAGAAAAAAATTCAATATTTTATTTTTTACAGGTGGTATTGTGCTACGAACTGACCACAGGGTAACCGTAAGAGATGGACTGTTGACCATACTTGAAGTCCAACGAACTCATGATGAAGGTGTTTACACTTGTGCGGCAACAAATAATAATAATGAAGGAATGAACAGAGATGTTTATGTTCATGTTATGCGTAAGTATTGTTTTGTTTCTCATCTAATTGTATTAATAACTTGATTGCAAAGTATGTCATATAATACAAGAGATACAACAGTCATTTATTATTAATTCAATTTTAGAGCCTCCTAGTATATCTGGTTTCCGCTTTCCTTCATTGAAACAAGGCGATCGCGTTACAGTGTCCTGTGTAGTATCTACTGGTGACTTGCCTATGAATATAACATGGCTGAAAGATGGACAACCTTTACCAAGAGATTTAGGATTTACAACCAGGGTATACAATTTTTTGTAGAGAAACATTTTTGATTTGCTGCCAGATCTTATTACCTAGCTGTTTTTAGTGAATTTGAGAACTTTGGTTCTGCTAGCCATTATACTTCTGACAAGTGCATGCATTGCTCGAGGCTTCTTACAGAATACATTATAATATCTAGCCAAAACCACACACGATCTACCTTGTAGAGAATTCTTTAGCTGCCTCTGCATATGTGTAAGGATGTAAAATTAAAAAGTTTCTACGAATTGTGAAAACTAACAATAAATTATTTTTTTTATTAACAGAGGATAGATGCTTACAGTAATACATTGACCACACAAGATGCTAATCCAAGACAGAATGGCAACTATTCATGTGTTGCAAGCAACCCAGCAGCTTCAGCAAACTTTACTGCTACAATGCATGTAGATGGTAAATTTAAACTGCAGTCTTATTTATCTAAAACTCTAAGAAACATATCCAGAAAAAACTTGAGCTTTTAGGCTATCGTTTGTTTGAAAGGGGTATATAAATTCCTTCCTTCGAAGGTATGTTCATTTTCAAAACAGCAGTATGAGTTTCATGACCAAAAGACACTTGCTAAAACATTTTTGTCCTTATGTTAAGCTCATCTCAAGAAAGTATAAATCGAACTCATTTTAAAAATGAATAATTTTAACTTAAGTTTATTTTTGGATGAGGATTAATTATTAGGATTAATATAACCAAGTAATTCTTAAGTGCCATTAGCCTCTTTCTTACATTATTTATCATAATTTCAGTGCCACCACGCTGGGTAATGCAACCACAAGATTCATTTGTTGTTTTGGGTAACGATGTATTGATTCACTGTCAGACTGAAGGAACACCTGAACCTGTGGTAACTTGGAAAAAAGCCAGAGGTAATAACAGTGCATAGCATATAGCCAAAGCTACACTTAAAATGACAATGCATAGCGTACAGCTACAATACAAAAAATGCAAAATGTATA
>JAOXYB010069056.1:0-10021 GCA_028565635.1 Phoronis ovalis
CACTGTGCTGAATCAATGCTACAATATGTGCGGAATATCAGACCTTCCGTGATGTTATCACTGTGCTGAATCAATGCCCCTTCCTGCTGAAGTAATTTCCATTAAGTCAGATTTTATATATTTATAAATTATAGTAAATTATTATATTCATCAAAGTATTGGTGTTTCACTAATACATACTAGCATATTATGTTGTTTCCAAATATTCAAGGTGCAGAAAAATCAATACTTTATTGCGAAACGTTCACCAAATTTAAGCCCAATTCGATCCAAAAAAAAACGAGTAAGAAACAAGTATGCCAGGAATGCCTTTGCCAGACGAGCACACAAAAGGCAGGTATTGTTTACATAGAGGCGATACACTTGAAAAGGTCTTTATGTTTCGTATTAACAAAACGAGGTTTCAACATATAAAATATTTAAAATATCCAGCATGGTATAACTCACGTCTCGATTCTTCATCCGTCTGTACCATTGAAGCCGCTCTTGATAAAACATCTAAAGCAGATTCCATCGTCAAACTGCTTCGTAAAGGTGGGAATTCCAATCTGAAATCACATGCAAATGTAAAACAACCACCTTGCGATAAACTTTTGCTCAAATCCTACTTTGTATTTCTTAGAATTTAATGAAAATTTATGAAAAGACTCTTCTTACATAACTCTATAAGAATATTAACTTGCCTCTTCCACCTATATGGCAATTCTATGATTTTCGGACTGAAATTCCTGAAATAATTCTATATTTCGCTCCTGTTGACCCCGTAAATATCAATCAAGAATGAGAGGAATGCCCTGTGGCATGTGACCATATTTAAGGAGACTGATTGGTTGCTGGCTAAAATCGGATGTGCAAGACCCGTCTGCTAAATTCATATTTTACCAATTCGGCAGTAATATATAATATACGCATTCATGCATTGCACGTAGATATATTTAAAGGGATTTATGTCGAAAAAAAAGCCAATGTAAAACATGTATTGGAAATGCCAGGCGTTTTTCAGGACGTATTCCTTTGCTTTAGGGTTGATTTAAAATGCAATCAAGGAAACTGGTGTAGAAATAAAAATATAGATAATTCTGCCAACTAATTCTTCAGACCATGCAATCATAATTCTTCAAAATCGTTTAGTTTTTATTTTGAAATATTTATGAGATGCTATTTAGCGTAAAATCTAAACATTTGATAAAGTGTTCTTGTACCTGATTGTACTTTTACTCCCTGGTAATGTCGCGTCAGACATGTTTGTTTTGAAGGTCAAATTGAGCACGAATGGGATTGAAATATTAATACTTTAATAGCGTCAGCTTGATATTAAGTCTTCATTGAAACTGATGAAACAATGTTAAGCATACCGTAAATTATGTAAGTATTTATGTATAGTTTCGAGATATTAATGAATTAACATATCTGAGTGTGACTACAATTTTAAACTGAAAATTTCGGAGTTTCCGAATTTTTAATTTTATTTATTTATTTTTTGTTCTGCCGACTTTGTACCTTTACGGTGTAAATTATGCGAAACTAGTCCACTAGCAATGCAGTGGGTGCACTAATTGATTTGTCGGTCGGGTTTAATATGCATATAAGTTTTAAATACACAATTTTATTTTTTATTTTTACTCCGCTTGAGTCTTGGCAGTATTAAACCGGTTAAACTATTATTGACATAGTATTCGTAAAATATGGGATTACCACCAGACTAGAGATGGACTTGGAGAAGTATTACGAAACGAACTGTTCCAGATGAATTCAACTCCACTGCAGCACAAATAAAAAATTATCGTATATTTCGGTTTCTGTTACTAACGAAATCAATATTTTTGAACAAGAGTCATGTCTGCAGAACTATTCCCCTTTTACAAGGCGACTTAAGATAAAACCTAGCTGCTATATAGTTGTGGCTACATGACCCCACTATCTGAGGCGCCTCAGACAAGCAATACAGTAGGGTCCTGTAGCCAGAACCAGATTAGGCCTAATTAAGAGAAATTTAAACCTTTCAGCTTGATTTAATCTGTATCTACTGGGATGTTTTTATTCTGAATGAGGTGCATCCCAGCACCTTCCTCTATAGACCTTGGGCCTGTTACTTTGGCTGTTATCAGAAAAATCGTAAAGTTGCAATTACGTAATAATTCATACAGGGACGTATATTTACAGAGTTATGGAATAATTAATACTAACTTACAATTTTTCTAACAACAGTCCCATAACCCCAAAATAGTAGGGCACATGTTTTCTGCATAAATATTGTAGTAGCATCTATAGTGTTTGCACATAGCGTAGCAAAACTCTGAGACAATTTCTTAAAATTTTTGCTAATCTCTAAACATTGTTATCAAACTACAAAGCTTAAATGTGACCTCACTTGTTCAAAATACTTTCTTTTGGTCATATTTTCTTCATAAAACATTCTAAACTTGAAATGTGGAAATAAGATTAATATGTTTAGTATGTTTTATGAAGAAAATGGTTTGAAACTTTACTTCTAAAACAGGAACGATTGCGAAATGAATAGGAAGTGCATTAATTACAAGGAAGCTTCAAAACAAAATATTTGTGTTGAGATTGTCACAAATTACGGAAAATCTTCACATAAAAAATATGCTGTGCTGAATTTGGCTTTTTCACATAGGTGCTACTGCAACCTTAACAGCTGGTACAGTTAAGATTGAATGTTACTGCAGGTTCATTAGTCGAGTAATTACTGATATAAATATTTCTTGATGATATGAAGGTAAGAGTTAGGTTTATAGCCTGTATCAACTAAATTCTTCACGCAACTACTTAATGCCCCATAAATTATGGGTCTGTTCATTCTAATAGAACTACTGTATCTCAAGGGCGCATACAATGAGGCTAGTAATCGGTACTACAGTGAGACACACCCTAGCAGGTATTCATTTCACGGCTGAGTGAACTGAAGCTGTACACAATTAAGACATACTGCCCAACAGAAACAACTGGATTACAAGTTCGACTCTTTACCAATAGAGTTAACCGACTGATAATGCATCAGGCTGGCTATGTTTAATGTTTGTAACGCCATCACTTTAAACCATCAAGCTACAATTTTGGGTTGTACTGTTTGTAAGCTGTAAGGTTTGCAATTGTGTTTTTGTGTTTATCAAATTGTAGCAGTTTTTTGCAATAGCTTATAATACAGTGGAATCTTTACACCAGGAAATAGGAGTCGGAGAATAAATTGCAGTTACTTTTTGAACTTGTACTTTTCAGCAAGTACCCTTTATTAATAAATTGGAAGATAAATAAGAAACAGTATTTTATTTAGATAGAAATGGATTGATAACAGAACCTACAGCCCTGACGGGTTTTTTTCCTTTTAAAAAGTTTAACATTGTAACCTAAGTTGGCAATCATACAGGTCCCATGATCTACTCAGAAGAAAATAAATTACAAATCACAAAGTTTGACCTGTATACTTTCGGAATATGTAACATACTTTTGTTTGTTTATCTTTTCATTTAATTAGCTAAAATTTAATAAAATGTTAAGTATGAATTGGTTGCTGCAAACCAGTAATGATTGTATAAAATCAAATGAATCGGTTATAATTATTATGTATTAATATTGGACTTTAGTACCAAATTGTTCACTAAAATTTAATGATGTGTAATATTTACAACTTTGGTTGCCTGTTACAAGAGTAATTTTGTTACTGAAACCGGCACATGACTGACCTCTTGGTCAATAAAATTGTTTATCAATTCTTTTCAGATGCAGGAAAAAGCATGATGTTTTCTCGCAAAGATTATAAAATAACCAGGTAGCCAGTTACTTCAGGTTTAAAAGATCTACTCTAACAGTTAAAGAAAGAGAGCAAGTTGGATATAGTTTTGTAAGTGTCCACAAAATCTTTTAAGTGAAGTTCAATACGTTTCCTTGAACCCTGGATGCTGTTTTCTATGTTTTACTGTAAGATTGAAGTAAAGAATTTGCAGTAGAAAATTAAGTGTTGTGTTTGTATAAAATTTTACAGATATTGTTTTATGCATATTCCCAATGATTAATGTATTATTATTAAGATATTGTACTTTTAGATTCATCTAAAACATGGACCCCCCTACAAAACAGTTCAACAGCAGGGATGAGAAGATGGCCTCTCCTTCCAGTAAGAAAAAGAGCAGCGCTTTTGGATTCTTCCATCGTAAAAAGGACAGTAGAAATCAAAACGTGCGCGATTCACTAATGTCATTCTCGCGGAAAGGACAATTGACGGTGAAGCGGCCTATTTACTCGGAAGCCTTGTTTGATGAAGGATTTGTGCCGGATTCTAGGCCGTCGCGTCCTTTGGGACAAGCAATAAGACTTTATTTCACAAGACATTGTACATGCTCAAAGGATTGTTTTATGAGATTTATTTATAATTTGTTTCCGTTTCTAACTATTTTAAGAGGTTATGGGCTGAAGACAGATTTAGTGAGCGATATTATCGGGGGACTTACTGTAGGAATTATGCACATACCGCAAGGTGAGTGCAAGCAAGTTTTTTTTAATTCACAACAACCATAACCAGGTGAGAAACATTAGAAGGTAATGGTTCTATAACTTAAAGAAGACTGCTAAGAAAGAGAGTACTATGAGACCATGCGGTTATTTATCTTCTTGTTATGAAAACATTCCAATGTAAAAGCTTTTTCTGTATTTATTGATCTGTGAATGTATGTTGTATATTAGATAAGAATGTTTCTTTATTTTCAGGTATGGCTTATGCATTGCTGGCAAATCTAGCTCCTGTCAACGGATTGTATGTGTCTTTCTTTCCAGTTTTTATTTATTTTCTCTTTGGAAGTTCACGGCATATATCTATAGGTAATATGCATTTTCGTGTAAAAAAACTATCATAATGTGTCAGAAGTGGATTCAGTTGTACTCACCTTACCAAGTAGTTCAATTTAGTTGTGATTTTGATAGATAGTGTTCTTTCTTCACATATTTGTCAAATATTTTCAAAAAATGATATGGCTTCTCTGTCACATTATTGTGACAGGAAAGTTTGTTTTGTATACAATTCCAGTTATGAAATATCATTAAATTGATTATAAACTCTTGCTTTAGGTACCTTTGCTATTGTATGTCTCATGATTGGTACTGTAGTGGAAAGAACGGCTGATGTTGAAACAAAGCGATTATTAGCAACAGGTGCTTTTTCCTCCAATCATGGCAGTGATAATGCTACGGTTATAAATGGAACTACTCCTGTTCCAGCAGAGAACGGAACAAAATCTCTGGATGATCTTGTTATGGAAAGTTCAGTATCTGTTGCCTTAGCATTGACATTCGTTGTCGGAGTATTGCAGGTAAATTTTAATTCCTTTTGACAGGTAATATATGATGAAATTAACATGAGTTTTTAAGCATGTTCTCTAAAGCTACTGGAATGCACAATATTGAAAGTGATACTCTGAATATATGAACATCTAAATAACACCTTTGACCTACTGTGCTTTGAAAAGATAGGACTGAAGTGTATAAATTAGTTCATTACACTTTCTAATTTGACATATTTTTTATCAGGAGCTTCTAAAACAATAACAAAAATTAAAGGTATCAGAATGAATTTTTATTTGTCACGGCATCCATTCAGTGAAAGAATGAACAGAAATATGATTTAATCAAAAATTGAATCAAGAAAGCGTTTGGTCTTATTTCAAGACCTTCATCAATTATGATGATAGTCTTTCGAGGTCAAGTCACCATGTGACTTTTTCCCGCCAATTCAAAAATTACTGATAAAGGTCTCATTTTCAAAACTTAACAATCGTTCTGTATGTTAATTATTTATGAAAAATATCTTTGCATTTTTAGCTTTTAATGGGTATTTGTCGGTTTGGTTTTGTAACAATCTACCTCTCACAGCCATTGGTCAGCGGGTTTACTACTGGAGCTGCGTGTCATGTATTGACTAGTCAAATCAAATATATCCTTGGTATAAGAACAACACAAAGATTCAGTGGACCATTTAAATTTGTTAAGGTGAGTTAATATTTGTGTGTGAGTTTTATTCCCCGAAATACTTCTGATAAAATATGTTAAGAATTGACTTTTGACTAGCAGGCTGTTAAGTTATAGTTCTGTATACATTATGCAACTAATTGTTTCTTATAAAGTTATGACTTCTTGTAACATAACAGCTTTCACTTTTATTATTTATGAAATGCATTTTGGAATATTATGCAATGGGAAGTACAAAATCTCAGAATAACAGAGGAATTAAGGATGCAGAACTTAACACCATGTGATTGTATGGTTCTTCAGTAAGTACCTTCATACACATAAGAACAAGTTCTGTATGATTACCCAATATTTGATTTTATGAAACTAAAGTTAGCAACATTTTTTTTCAGAATTATATTGAATTATTTACACATATAGCGACAGTTAACTGGGCGGAGTTCATTACCTCATCTATTTGCCTAATCGTGATAGCTGTAACTAAAGAAGTGATCAACCCGCGAGTGAAAGGCCGCTTGAAAATGCCAATTCCTATAGACTTGATTGTGGTAAGTGAAAGTGGTAGTATCAACACACCGTAATTTCTTGCGATTTTTTTTCAAGCTTAATAAATCATTCCGACTTTTTATGTCTTCTTGCTTTAATAATGTATTCAAAAGATGTCAGTATTAAGGCAGGTAGCATGACGTTTTTCGTGTAACATTAGATTTTATGACTTAGATGCACTGGGAAATAAAAGTGACTGAAATATTAGTTAGGTATAAAATGTTTTTAATGTTATTTTATTCTTGTTATTTATTGCTATTGTATTTGGATATATTGTTGTCACTACCAAAGGTTTGCTTTCATCATACTCATCGAGTCATGCTGATTCAAAACTTTATAAGATACACATTGCGTACGTTAAAGTTATTTTAAGGCTAAAATGTATGGAAAAAGATATATTGTATATTGTTTGCTGTGTACTTTTAGGTTACAGTTGGAACGTTCGTCTCCTACTTTGCACATTTAAATGAAGATTTTAAAGTAAGAATAGTTGGCGAAATTCCAACTGGGTAGGTGTCATTTAGCTTCTTTTTTGACATATTTTAAAACTCGCTCAGCTTGTGAAAGTGAGTAAACAGTGTCTATCATGGAAGTAAACTAGATTTATTGGTATACTTTTGATAAAGCTCCATTAACGATGTTATAAAGTGGGGACTACTTTTATGAAAGTGTATGCTATCAAAATATTATGCATTCATTGTTTTGCAACATGTTTAAGATAAATATTTGTCATTTTTCTGTTATGTTCATGAAATTGTGACACTTTTACACAAAATTTATGTGTATTTTAAATATCAGCCAAATTTGTTTCTTATTTGTAGAATCCCACCTCCACAAGCACCAAATTTTAGCCTTATACCAAACTTGATCGGTGATGCATTTGCCATAGCAATAGTTTCCTTTGCCGTCTCAATCTCTTTAGCCAAGATTCTTGCCGAACGAAATAACTATGAAGTTGATTCAAACCAGGTTTGTTCATGATCTCCACAAAAATCATATGCACACTCCAACTATACATTATTGTCATCTTGTGTATGCATGTTTGCAGCTTATATGCTGTAATCATTGACCCAGGAATATGTATGTGGAGAATAGTATTAGCTTTACGTTTTCAGAGAGAGAAGGGGAAGCAGTTAATTAAGTGCTGGATAGTTGCATGAATTAACCCCAGTCTAATACAGAACTTCAACAAGACACTGCACGGATAGTAACTTTGTTTGATCTATATATGGTTGCAGTACGTGTTACAAATAAATACGACCGTATTTTTAAAACGAAAAGACTTTACATAAAAATGTAGAATACTGTTTGAACTATATTCTTTGTTTATTTTTCAGCAGTATTGTTTGTTACATATAACTCTGTCACTTTTACAGGAATTGATAGCCTATGGTATGACCAACTTTGTCTGCTCATTTTTCAACTGCTTCGTATCATCAGGTTCAATGTCGAGAAGTCTTGTCCAGGAAGTTATGGGTGGTAAAACTCAAGTTGCCGGCCTGTTTTCCTGTGTGCTCATTTTCTTTGTCCTGATAGCAGTTGGACCTCTGTTTGAATCTCTTCCAAATGTGAGTTTTGCAGTAAATGCAACCAATTCTGTGCTGAAGTGAAAACTGTTTTAACCCATTATACTCGCGCAGTCACGAAAATAGGTGTGAAACCTGTGCAAAATGTATATCATTTGCTTACATACTATAGAAGTAGGTCTGTTAGATGTCAAGTTGATGTCGTGATTTTCCACTTTTGGATGGCGAGGTAAAAAGACTAAAAAAGTGTTTTATTAAAAGAATGGTACAAGTGTTATATATTAAATTAAATGTTCCATTTTATGGTACGGTATCAGGTAGAAAAAAGTGTAAAAGGTTGATAATGTAAACTTTTATATCTCAGTAAAAAGTTATAATTACCAAATATGGAAATTTTTCAATAACAATCCTGAAAATTAATGAGACAAAAGCATTCCATTAAAAATCAGTATTTTCTAAAAGTTTACAGTATGCACTTTCGAATGATGTATAACATGCCATGATTGAGCATGAAATTTGTTACAAGTGTTTAAATTCTTCCAAACCCATCATACCCCTTTTAAAAAAATGCTATGAATGTAATGGGTTAATATAGGAGCTACGATCTGGCATTGTACCTGAGTACTACACATCCTGTCTATGCCAAAATACAATTTAATTAAATTGATTGCAAAATCTTCTTTGCTTTATTATATGGGGTTATAATGAAAATGGAAAAGAGATTGATGGAGCTCCAGTTTTGATTTAAATTCAAATACTGTGATACTGTACAGAATATTGTGGTTAGCTGTTTTAACAGAGAGAAAAATGTTCCCCCTCCATTATAATTAAAAACGGAACTGCTTTCAAGAAGTCAGCAAATTCTGCTTTATTTTATGCTACTATTAAATCGAATATTGTTTGGGAGTAGGAAATCTGTATTCGTGGTAATGAAATTGTAAGAAAACTTCATAGTCAACCATCAGGAATAAAAATTAAGAATAAATTATGCTAGGTGTTGCATTTCAGTGTGTCCTGGCAGCAATCATCATTGTGGCACTAAAAGGAATGTTTACACAGTTCAGAGATCTCAAGAAATATTGGAACATTAGCAAATATGACTTCGTAAGTAATAAGCTTGTTAACGATCCATTTCCTGGATGTTAAGCAAAATGTGATTCTGTAAGTCCTAAGCTGGATATCCACCTGACAGATAAATAAAAGATTCGGGCTACTTAATATAAGTTTTGACCAAAAAAAATATATGAATGCACCTGGTGACAAGCTGTGTCAACTCCCATCATCCAGATTTTCAGAAATATTGTATGCAAACTCCATAACATGGGCATTTTTAAATCATATAAAATCTTGATGACCAGAGTTCCTTTCCCTTTCTTGTTTTCAATTTGACGGAGGCTATTTGCAGAATAAATTGTGACTTGCTATAAATTTGTGTTTTGAAGCTGTAAAGATACCAATGTTAAGACTAGGCGATTTTGGTTTTTATATTTATTTTTTCTCTATTTATTTACGTCAGATTTCTGAATTAGGTTCTAACCACTCACCCAAATAATTATTGTCTCACGAGTGTTATTATGCAACATCACAAAACCTCATTTTGTATATCCAGCAGAGCAGAGCTAAGAGATCTAGTGTAAGACGAGATTGATCTGAAACAAAAAGTACCTGGTTTTGAGATCATCCTCGCCTATATGATGTCACCTTGTGATGATATCCGTGTTAAAATGATTATCTGAGTGTTCTTTCGTCTTTAGGCTATCTGGTTAGTGACTTGGTTGTCTGTTGTTGTGTTGGACGTGGATCTTGGCTTGGGAGTTGGTGTTGGTTTTTCATTACTCACAGTTGTATTCAGAACACAAAGGTAAAATAAGCATCTTCTGGAAAGGAACCTTGATCTTTTTGTTTAGATGTTTTGTTAGTTTATCTTTTGTCAAATATGCTACCAAGTAATCTCCCCGTCCTAGAGTACT
>JAOXYB010069067.1:0-10021 GCA_028565635.1 Phoronis ovalis
GTCTTGAACGAACTGCAGTCTACCTTTGAGGATTGAACTGAGTCTTGCTAGCTAATAATCGTAGCTCAGTATAATATCATAAAATATGCTTTTATACAATTCTCAGACACAAAGTAATTATGCGGAACTTTTGCATTACCATATAAATTCTTCACATTTTCATCAGTACAAGGCAGCTATATAGTGGCCATACATTCTGTAGTCAGATAGTAGTTGTAGCCATTACAAAAAAAATTCAATCCTCTGCAGGACTTGAACAAATAATTGCAACCCCCTTAAGACTATGCACAACAAATTATAACCCCCTTGGAAATGTGGACATTTATTATTCATGAGAAGTGCAACTAGGGTCTCCTAAAAAAATTTTATGAACATTTTGTGTGATTTCCTGCAATCTGGTGCACTCTAAGACTTGTTAATAACACATATTGTGTCACTTTTTGTACTGTTAAATTTCTTTTATATGATACAGATTGAAACTTAATAAAAAAATTTCACTGTTATTGTCCTTCATCGCTTTATTAACAGCAAAGAATTGTTTGCTTTGCCTGATATGCATGTCCAGAATGTGTTTTTGCAGGATTGACTATTAATCTACCTACTCCCGGGGAGCGGGGAGTCAAGTTATTTTTTGGCGGGGGTGTGCATGAGCACAGTTGAAAACTTTCGGTTTGGATTGTATACTTCTTACTGTATTTTTTGGATTGCTACCATAAAGAAATTCAAAAATTTGGATTGCTACTCACTTCTTACAGCAAATAATTTGGAATAATTTTAGGTTTGTATCCATAAATAGACTTAAAATAAGTATACCACTAAATAGTACTCCCCCCGGCTCTTGGTACCTATTTCATCTACAACTACATCTTCATCACTGTATCATTTATATTTATTTAAATAAAGCCATGATTTAAGGAATTGTAACTTTACAATGTAATTGCAGGCCAAAAAATAAATTCTGACCAGTCCGTAACTAATACTTGTTTAGTTCAATAGTAATATTATTGTCTAGAATGTACGAAGCTAACGTATCTTGCACACATCCACATGGCTTTTCCTTGCATGAAAAATTGCAACCCCTCTTTGTGGTGCACAAAAATTGCAAACCCTGGTTTGCACTAACAGTAACAACCACCGTGGTATCCTTAAAACGGTGACCCTGTGCACCGTCTACGAATACGACCAACTTCGCGGCTCCTGTTGAAGTTTCATTCCGGAAAATTTGTCTCATAACTGTCAGCATACCTAATGCAATACTTTCCTTCATTTAAACCAGTTTTTATTCCTATTTATTATTATTTGTAGTCAACATTATTTTACCAACTTCCTCAATACGAAAGTCAAAATGTAAATATTGCGCAAGTTCCTTCAAAATCCCAGACCCAATTTAAACCGAAATTTATGCTTCTAAAAATCGTTCCGTCAACGACTCTGTTTTCATAAATCATACATTTAACTGTAATTACCAGCGTTGTTATGGAATTTTATTTGATCCTCTTCTACTTGTACCTTGATTTATAAGATATAGTAGACAATAATATAATAAGCAGACGATCGATTTGCCTTGTGTGTTATCGTATCTTCAAATACTAGAGAGCTCCAAAATAAAGGATTCTATAAATCTCGCTGGGGATTATTAAGACAATTAAATTAATAAGAACAAACTAAACAAATGTTATTTTTGTAACAAACTTTGTTCATTACATGAAACATCAAACTTATAAGCAGTTTTAACAATAAAAAATACAAAAAATGTGACAATTATAGTTCGAGACACAACAAGATGACCAATTTAAATTTGCATTTATTCATGCAATCACAGATATTTCAAAATTCTCCCCTTTCAAACTAACCTTCAGCTTGTCTAAAGAGCATTTGCAAAGACCAGCAGTCCTTTGATAGGGAGATCCGGGCTCCACCAGAAAACTTCTAAATTTATATATCTTAGGTTATAAACATGCAATAGCAAATACTTGTGATTTAATTAGTATTTAAATTTTTTTTAAAACTATAAATTTAATGTATTATAATGTTCTTACTAACAGCAGTATTTACGCTGTACATAATCAATGAAATATACTTTTACAGGTACATATTTACTTGATTTCAAACATGTGTAATACATATTGGCACATACAACAATTTACCAAAATAAACATTATTAGAAGTTCACATTAATAAATGACTAAAAACTGAATATGATGCAAATATGCAAAAAGATAATACGGTCCAGTAGTTCAGGTTAACATCATCATGATCAAACCACAAAAAGCGTTTAAAAACACCTATACTAGCTAATTAACCTATGTGCTACCAGTGACAGCATATCAAGTCTAGAGAAATTTCATGTAATGGAATCAGTATGCAATTTTATAACAATTACGTAAAAGGTCAATAAATAGGTCAGCATGAATAAAACTCATATTGATTAATCACAGTGCTATATATAGTCAGATCAAGGATTCTTAGCTGGAACATATCTTATTCAAGTACAATTTATTTGAAGGTTTGTTTCGAGCCAGATTTTTAATTTAATTCAAGAGTTTACAATGGATATACCAAAGATGCTTCCAAGCCACCCCTAATGGTTAACAACTGTACTTACGTTCACATCAGTCTAAATCAATCCAGACCTTCGTGTTCCTTACCGCAACGCTAAGAACTGAGAGAAGGAACATGAAGGGCTGGATTTAATCAGACTGAAAATATTGCTCCAACAAAAAATATCTGAAAATTAACCATAAACCATTCTAAATGGCACAGAATTGTTAGCACTGTATTGTACACAAGCAGATTGCACAAAATGACTGCTTGTACACACACACATTATTACAACGCCTTTATACATTTATTTAATTGTCTCCTGGGTTGTCCAGGAGGGAGCACTACAGCTATCAACATATATGATGATCAGCAATATCAAATTTTTCAACTCAAAAAAGTTATCAATCAACTGAATCTGGTTAATCACCATACTCAACTAGTAAACCCGGATCCAGGACTGTTGAAAAAAAAACTCATTTTGATATAGTTTATGCAGAGTGCATAAAATAGATGTTTACAGACACAGTTGTCCGAGACCTTGATCACATTTGACAACTTTAGCAATAAAACCAGTTTTCACAGTTTATATCCATCAAAATTAAGCAAACCAGGTTTTTGGAAAGTGACAATTATCTAACGAGATCTGGTTTTTAAAACCTTTTGCCACAGGGTGCACCTTTTCCCCCGTTACATCTTTAGTTACCTTATCCAAAATTAGTTTCAGTTTCAAAACTCTTACTATAATAACATACCTCAATTCTAGGAAGTAAAAAATATACATTGCACAACATTCTATGGTACGAAAAAACATATGGAAACTAAAATTTGCTAATTGCTAATGCCGGTTCGTATTATAATTACCTAAGTATGTATTCAGTGCCTATTCTACGCAAAATGATTCGATAAAATGTGAACAAAATCTTTTCCAAAGATTTCTTTATTTCTGTAAGAAAGATATTTTTAGTACTGAAAACATATTTACAAAGTTTTTTTATCAATTAAGGAGTGCCAATAATTAATTACTATCATTCTATAAAGTAAGTAAAAATAATTGGTTGTTTACCTGTTTGTTAGTTTTGATAATTTGGGATTGGCAAGATGAGACATTATATTAAAATTATTTCACAATATGCAGCATTACTACATAAATTAACAGTAATTAATGTTTTAATTAGACAAAAACTAAGCTCAGTATCATTGTACCTTCGATTTTCAGATAACACATATGGCTAACTCAGTAGAGGTACATACTTCCCATCACAATTTAGCTGGCCTCTATTGCATAACATGGTAACAATAAATAGATCATGGCAGATTAACTACTCTTGAGTGCACACATCAAAAGATATTAAATATAGTTATACATTGCAGTTTAACACCAAATCATTTGATGTGTTGTACCTTTTTGAGATTCTTTTCACTTAAAAGTTTGTTCAATATAGCTGCCTCTTGCTTAAGAGCAATTAAAATAATTAACAGTCAAATATCAAATAATAACAATAACCCTAGTAATAAGACACATTAGAAAATCACACAAGACTAAACAAAGCTTCTTTTCAAGGTGATTTCCGGGCACAAAAGTTTGCATATATATTACATTGTTTCTATTAAACTGTCAGAAATTAGTCAAAATGAAAAATACAGGTACCCATATAAATTTGTATAATATTTTTTCTGTTTTCAGGGTGGCGAAACAGGTTACAAACTGACCATCCTGTTTATAATTTTACAGTGCCACAGCTATCAAATAATATTGCATGTATTAGAACCTACAACACTATAATAATTAGGAACAGATTTCTTTCTTGCTTTAAATAATCTCTATATTATTATTTTAACTTTCACTAGAATTTCATATAATATTGAACATGGTAATCCTGTTAACATATAGATATATTGATAAAACAATTAATACACTCTGAACAACCTGAAATAATTCTCCAGAGAAATTCTGCAATGTCACTATCCTATTATTGGAACAACAATAGTAGTACTGCAATGAAAGGACTCCTCTGATTCATGTGTTACATAAAAAGCCTTTTCATTCTGACAATCAAATTCGCAGATGAAACATAATTCAAAGGATGGTGGCAACAAAGTTACCATCCCATAACCAATTCTGCAATGTCACTGTCCTATAGTATAGAATGAACTTGTTCAACTGTAATAACAAGGATTGACTGGCCTCTCATAAAGATGCCAAAGCTGTGAAAAAAAACCCACTTTTCATTATAGTTGTATCCACAGAACAGGATATAAATAGTGACCACCAACAATACATTAGGTTATTCTGCAAGGTCACTGCTCTACATTGAAGAACACAATGCAATAAATGGACTGACCAACTATAATCTACTGGACTTAATTCTCACGCCACACCTAACAATCTTTATTACAGTGTCCACAGAGAATTAATGTTCTTTCATTTTAATTTAACAACATTCTGGTAGGAAATTTTGCAATGCAATTTACAACAAAAGTACTATCCAAGGACATCATTACATTATATGTGCTGATTTTATATAATTACCAAGTCTCGCAAGCAATTTCTATAATATCACATATACTTGCTGCCATTTTGAATTAAATGCAAGTTGCACATACTTTTGATGCAGTATCTTTGTAAATACAACCATTATATTATATATATTATACATATATATATATATATATATATATATATATGTATAATACATATAATATAATGGTTGTATTTATGAAGATACTGCATCAAAAGTATGTGCAACTGTTCCCAGTGCGATAAAAAGACTACTAATTGACATTTTTCTGTCAAGGTTGTGCAACAAACTATTTTTCATTATAATAGTTGTATCCACAAAAGAACAGGATATATATATAGTGACCACCACCATAGCAATTCTGCACAGTCACTTTTCTATATTGTAAGAACAATTTCTATATTTGTAAGAACAATGCAATAAAATGGACAGTAGGCTACTGACATTATCCTCTCAGGCTACACTAAACAATCTTTAATTATCAGTGTACACAGAGAAGTAAATGTCACTTTAATTAATGATTTTTTAAAGAAACAAGTTTACCTACTATTCAGGCAGGATATTGTGCTCGGTTATAACATTTTGCCATATAATTTGCACCAAAATTAGTATCCAAGCACACAATTCCATTAATGGCGAGGAATTTTATCAATTGCATGCATGCAGTAATTACACATAGTTTAAATAATTACACATATTTTGTCTTCTATCATTGCTGCCATTCTAAATTAATGCAAATTTAATTAATTTTTTATAAGAAATGCATCCATGTACTATCGGAGTCTGAGTAGGCTCTAGCATAACATTCTATCACATAATTCTGCCCAAAATTGCTATCCCAGAACATTTGTCCTCCAGCAGTATAACATATGCAAAACGACAATTTGTTCCCAACAGTAAAATCGGCAGGTGCAACAATACTGAAGGAAAATCTATCCGTTGGACCATCACACGAATTTGGCACATAATTAGTATGTAAATCTGTAAATGTTATCCAGCTATTAGTAGTGTATCGAACTTTCACTGATTTGTGATACGAAATATTCGCCACACGAATGGTACCAGTTATTGTCATGTCTGTGATCATCACATTTTCTAAACACACTTTTTGATCATGAACTCTTTGTATAAAATTATCCGCAGCACCCGGTTGAGGGAACTGAGAAGACAAATATCGTCCACAAAGTAACTTTCTAGAATCCTCTTGAAGCCCTGCAGGTAAATGAAGATCTGATGTGGCTGAGAGCGGAATCCGAGGTGGAGAATCGAGATTTAGTATATGACGAACGGACTCTAGATCCAGTCCTAATGTATCAGCAAACCGTACTACTTTTTTTCGCCTCGGTGTATCTGGTGGTGTTTTATCAGCTTTCAAAGATGTGCTACGACGAAGTTTTTCTCTATCAAAATGAAACTCGGATTCTTCATAAATTGGACTAGACGGATTGACTAAATCTAATACTGAGCCCGTCTCCTTCCATGACGACCCAGGACTAAAGCTCATAACGGAAGATGGAGACATACCGTAAGTGTTATCACTAGGGCTTATTTTTGATAAGGAATCTATGCGCAAGTTTTTGAACGATCGAGTCACAAAACCAGAATCTTCGGAGGTCGTCTGCTCACATTCAAGGTCAATTTGATCCACACTTACATTTTCACATGTATAGAAACTTTCCGTATCAGACTCCTCAGAAACACCCGTACCGTCCCGTCTTTGGTTTAATTCCAAATCAAACAACAATTCTTCTGTCAAGTTGTCCGCACTAAATGAGTTAACATCTTCAAGATTCCCGTCAGAAGTGATGTGTTCTTCAAGGTTAGCCATGTTGCCAATCCAATTGGCTGTGTGGTCTATAGTCTTGTAATCGTTACTATTTCTGTTGAAATCAACGACGCCAATCGTCCTTTTATTCCTCAAACTGGGAAATACTTCTCCGGGAGTCACGCTAGAATGTTCCTCATCCATGCCAATGTGCTTAACAATAAATACCCTTGGTTTGAGCCACAGATAGAGGTGCTTCGTGCATCTCTACATGCGTGAACCTATATCATATATGCAAACTGAAGGAATATAAACATAGCGTGACGTCACTAAACACAGGCGATATAAAATATTCTGCATTTTTTCCTATTTCCCCATGTGTCCGTTTTTTTCCAAAATAACTAACGCATATCATTTTATTCAAAATAAAACTTTATGTATTCTCTTCAAATAAGCTTTAAGCAAGTTAAACGGAATAACCGGTATATTCTAAAGACGCATCATACAGCCTGTGAATCTCTAGGACACGGCCTTTACTTATACAGGCCACTCCCCCTTGTTGTGTCTGCACAGATCAGGAATCATTCTATCAATAGATCGTAATAAGCTTTATTTAGCAGCCGGATTTAGTAGTGAATACGAGTTTAATGAGCTGTGTAAGGAATAATGTAGATCCTGATCGATACGGCCTTTACTAGTAAAATAAGAAATACGCTTTAATAACACACAGGGGAAAATTAACTGAATATTATGACAGTCAAGGCTGCAAGGACTTGCATATATTTAACATATTCAAATCCTTCCCGAAACAAGGAACTATCTTCACGTGTTGTATATTTCCCGGTACGCATGATTGTTCCAAAATTCGCGGAAAAGGTCTGGTCCGCATCCAAGTTCACCAGCACAAGAAAGGCAAGCCGAACAAGAACTTACCTGCCCGCATTGAAAACTTTAAAAAAAGGACACGAGATCGGTGTGGCTTTTTTCACTTGCTTAGAAACCTCCTCTGTTTGTAAACTAGGTTCTAAAATTCTGGAATTGCCCTTGCTTAGGCTGTGATTAATACAGGGCCATACCCGGGGTTACTCAAGGTTTTTTGAATACGGGGATGTGCTGCGGAACCCAATCCAAAATTTTAGCTTGCGGTTGCAAACCCAATCCAAATTTTTTGAAATATAAGGGTAGCAATTCAAATTTTGTGAAATATAAGGGTAGCAATTAATCCAAAATTTTAAAATATTTGATTAGCAATCCATTTTTACGCAAATTGACTGATACAAACCAAATTCCAAAAATTGTTTTATGGATACAAACCTAAAATTAATCCAAATTATTTGCTGTAAGCAGCGGGTAGCAGTCCAAATTTTTGAATTTCTTCACGGTAGCAATCCAAAAAAATATGGTAAGAAGTATACAATCCAAATCCAAAATTTTCAACTGGGCTGCACACCCCCACCAAAAAATACCTTGAGGGGGGCCATAGCGCAATGCTACGACATTTATTAGTGCTTATTATGACCTTGAGGTCAAAAGTTAGGTTAATTGAAATTATTTAGGAACATTCCAAAAGGTTTACAAAAAATAATCATTATAGTGATTAATTTTGAATTTTTAAAAATTTTAAATGCTATAAGATACAAATCGAGGATTCTGGATTCTACTAGTAGAATGAACATTCCTTACAGTTGTTACCTGTTATAACAGCTGTCAAGATTAACAGTTAGATACCAACTGTTTCAAATCATGGTCAATTGAAAGTTGTTACACTACCAGATTATCAATATATAAATAAAAGCTTTCAAATTGGAGAATTTTACTTAAAAATACAATTATGTTAAAACTATGTGCCACAACTGGTAAAGTAAGTTTACATATTACGAAAGTCAATATGAAAGTGGGTACCCATGTTCCCTTGGCTTTTCAAAAAAGCACCTATTAACAAACTGAAATTCTGCAAAAAATACCAATAAGGAAGCGATTTTTTTTGAAAAAATATTACACCCTTAAGGAAGTGACTTTTGGGAAAAAACACCCTGACGAAGTGTCACACCTCCAAAAAAAAACCCTTTACGTGATTTTAGCCAAAAAACAGGACCTAAGCATGTAATGCGCGTTATGCGCCGGTGATTCGAAAAACATACCCTTTCACGCGAAATTTTGTTGGAACATGCATACCCACCTACATATTGGCTCCCCCCCCCCCCCCGGAGTCTGCATCTATAACACATTTCAAATTCATATGAATGAAAATAAACAATTGATTCCCATTCAAAATTTACTACCCCACGTTACAGACTCGATACCATATAGTGTGGAGCTGGCATGACTTCACCATTTTCTATTAGTATTGCACCACGGGGAGGGGGGGGGGGTTATGCTTCGTGTACTAACATTTCATATAATTATATACGAGGGCTATAGGGGGGGGGGGGTATCGTGAGCAGTGAGGTCTGTTAAGTGCGAGCAGCGAGCATTGCCTTTGTCTGTTAAGTGCGAGCAGCGAGCATTGTCTTTTGGTGACTATTTTTGTTGCTTTGTTTCAAAATATTGTTAACTATTTTGCTTTTTCGACATTTTTTTGGGTTGTCGATTTTTTTGGCGACCGTTTTTTTTTGGTTGTTAATTTTTCTTGTTAAGTGCGAGCAGTGCCGATATTTAAGTGCAAGCATTTTTTCTGGTACCCCCTACCCCCTCAATTTTACCTACCACCAGCTGAGACTGAAATATAACTGAATGCACAGCTGAGACAACTAAACGCCCTTTGTTTATATAATCTTAGATGCAATAATGGTTTTAAAAAAATTATAGGCCAAGAAAAAAACATTAGTGATTTATGTATATTTGCAAGTCCATGCATTTATAACTTTCATTTCACAAACATCCAAATTTTGAAATAAGGCAAAGAGGAATGATACCTTCTTTGGGCCATTCCTAAAATTTCACTTCGTTAGGTCCGTATAGATCAATACAACTGTTTTTTTTTTTCAATTAGTCATTTCTAAAGGATCATCTCAAAAGTTATCACAATGACCACAAACATATAGTGTTTCGTATGCGGGGTGGGGGGGGGGGTAAAATTCACCTACATTATGGTTTAGTGCCAAATGAAAACAAGTCAACGATGATTCGAAGAATCATCATTGTACGCTGTTTAAATTGGCTATTTGAGCGAAAGGAATTGCATATTATTAAT
>JAOXYB010069078.1:0-10020 GCA_028565635.1 Phoronis ovalis
TTTAGTTTGAATTTAGTGTAACATATTTGATAAAAAGATTGTATTTGATAGTCTGGATTAACATGCTGTTTCAATCTGCACCACAAGGCTTTCATACTTTTTTTGTTTTGTTTACCTAATAGCCATTTATGACACTTTTGTAGTAGAATTAAAAGCTTTTAGAAGTGACATCCAACTTAATGGCACTGAACTAATATCATACTAGCCTGTTCATATGTATGGACTTCATCATTAAACAACATTGTGCAGTAGTCTTCACAGTTTTCTGGTACTGACAAGCCTTCTAGTAAAATCTCGGTCTCTGTGGAAGTCAACAATTCAACACTGTACAACATTACGATAGCGAAAATTTCTCGAGCACGTTCATGTATATCGGTGGGAAGAAGCTCCATAGGATTCTGAAGAAATACGAAATACATGTGACAGGTTAGGAAAGGATAGCGTCGAGTTTTGAAGCAAGGCAAGTACTATCATTGGCTGAAACTGGTACCACAGGGTGGACAATATTGATTATTTTTAGTTTCAAACATATCACACCTTTTAAAATAGTTACAAATACTAGTTTTGCATAAAACTTTAGATTTAAAAATCTGTCATGAACATCTAATTACTCACTATCCTTTTAAAGGAAAATAATATTTTGCTTAACCTTGTCTTCTTGAGGCATATCATCCTTCCTCTTATGTATTTCACAAAAAGGGTCTGTCCTCCACGCTTCAACATCTCCACAATCACAGTATCCTCCACCACCTGAAGTACTCATCTACAATCAGAGAACAGTACATCATTTAGTATACAAAACATAATTAGTTATTCTTTCCAGTAGTTATTTGAGAAAGCATAGTTACAACTAGTCTGATTTATACACTCAATAATGTCAATGGAAATGAATGCACCTTTCATTTTCAAAAAAAAAAAATTATTATTAAAACATATGAAACTTAAATACTGAACGTTAGGTTTTCCAATCTAACCTTATATCTGTGTGTCTTGTGACTACTTTTCTCAAAACATTCAATGCACAGCACACAAGTAGGATCAACAGCACAATCTCTGCAGGAATATGTAGGTTCTCCCATCTTGAAAACTCTACCACAAAGCTGAGGAGGCTTATTCTGCTCCTTTAGCTGCTCAAAGACATTGTCTGGGTCTCCATTACATAAAAGCACCTACAATTTCAATACATTAACACTTCTTAGATAAAACTGTATTTCAAACCAATACCAATGCGATTATTATTTTTATACAAAACTTTCTGATACATCATCTCGAGCCAAGAAGCAAACTATTTTCCACTGTTATATCATGTACAAAATAAATTAAACTTAGACTTTTATTTGTGACAGCAAGTCATTTCAAAAGTGATACTAATGAAAATTCATCTGCTAACTTAAAAAAATACGTAAACTTCTATACAATCTATTCAATTTTAAGCAACTGATTCATCTTCGAAAAAATTAATATGTTATTCACACCTCCATTGGTTTAAAGAGGCATTTCTTGGCTCTTCTTTCCTCTGCTGCTGAATCGCGACATGGAACTTGATAAATTTCAGGGACATACTGACTCCAGAGCTTGTACAAGGCATTCTTTAAATGACCTTGTTTAAAGGCATCTACAAGCTCCTAAATTTTAAAAGAAATTAGTATTATGTCACACCATAAAGATAGCCTGGTATAAATATACACTTATTATTACAGTAAATTTCACGGGCACTTTGCCCATTACTATATGAATGACAATGACACCTCAAAAGACAAATTGCTGTCCACAGGAGGACAGTCAAACGTTTTAGTTAGATAACAGCAATAAACAGTAATTAGTCAACAAAGAAGGCATTTGGCAGGAATGCACGGTGCTAGAAAGACTGTAAGAGAAGAATTACGTATATACAGTGTGGTTAACTAGTCAAGGAGACCTCATACATTTCTAGAACCTGGCATTCAAAACAACATATAATTAGTTACCTTTCCCTCTATAATAAACAGTCATTCATGAATTAATTTGATCTCCAAAACCGTTTAATCAAATAATAGTGCATCCTGTTGTCATAAGAAAGTAAAAATCAGGCTTTTTTAACATCGTCCAAACAGTGCAATGCGAACCCATAAATAGTATGGACAAATTTAACATACTTTAGCAAAGCATCAACTACAGTGGTCTGATTTTTCAAAAGCTTGGGTTCAAAAATGATTCTTCGACTGTTAATTAGAGTCATAGCTGCATCCTAGAGACTCTACGGGCTGCAGCTATGACACAGAACAAACAGCATAATACTTAAAGTACAAGAATTGGACTAGTCCTGCATACATGACCCTACTAAGACAACTTATAGGTTGTCCTTAGGGTCATGGACAGTTCCTACTTCAGACTGGCCTAATTTCCACTAGCCTTCATGCATGTGCAAAACCATAATATCATGCAATGGATTCTGACCTTCGAGAGGGCACTTTGAATTTTATGCTAATCTACTGTGGAAGCTTTGATAAAAGTTAATTACATATGATTATATAAGAAGCAGAAGACAAGGAAAAGACAGAAGCAAGAATTAAGCTAGTAAGAGTTTTCAAACTTCATCCCCTCCGAGATAGCTGTCCATGACCCTACTAAAGGTGTAGGCTGTAATAGTAGGGTTATGCGTATAGGACTAGAATTGGACTAGCACAGTGCCAGTGGCCTTGCTTACTTGTTGGCAATGAAACAGACCTGGTTTCATGACATTTGTGCCATGCGTCTTCCTGATCTGACATGTGAGGCTTGCCGAATAGTCCTGGATTTTTGACAGCCATTTAGATATACACAGAAAGTAACCTACATGAACAGATGGCGCTTTTTACAAATTTAATAAACACGATAAAAAATTTCATACACCAATGCTCCGATGGTGTTAGTTTGCTATTATCAAGTGAAAAATGTTTATATCTTGAATTTTAACTCAATATATATTGGATATATGAAGTGACTTTAATGGTGGCTCTTTGGAAAGTGAATTCACTTTCTTACTATCTGACTTGTTTACACGCATAGACTTGTACTTTCTTTACTTGATAATAACAAACTAAGATCATCAGAGTATTGCTTTCTGAAAATTGCCATCGTACTGGCGAGTTATTGTTAATTCAAAAAGGGAATAGATATTGGGTTTATTGTTAGGACCAGGCAGAATAAAATTAAATTGAGAGAGTTAGCTGTCGTAATTTTCGTGCGCATACTGGCACGGGAGTATCAAATGGTTTTTTGAAGTAGTCGAAGTTGAATTTCGATAGACAGAGACTAAAGAATATCCAGAGGCAGAGGATGATAAATGAACTCAGAGTCAGATGGTAGGAATTACACATTTTTCGAAGGATTAAATTGTGGGGTCATTTGCCGTGAATTGAATAGCAGATAGTCCAGGACTGTTTGGCAAGCCCCACATGTCAGATTATTAAGAGTCTTAGCACGAACATCATGAAACCAGGACAAGCAATGCCAACGACAATAATTGCAGAATGCAACAGCTGTCAAGATTACGACAAAAGTGATATATTCTAAATTTTAAATCTGTTAACAAAAGCCCAATTAAGATTAGCTTGCATTCAGTCGAATATTCTTCGTTTAAGTTACCTGGTTAATTCTTTTAGCGTCAAATTCCTGAACTGTCGCAGTATCCGCAGACACTGTCGACGCCATTGTTGATAATTCGAACCATAAGCTTGGATTTAGCGATAAGTTTCGTAGTTTATTAATTTTTACGAATCTTTCAGTCACCAACTATTTTTCATTTACTTATATCTTTTATAAATATAACGTAAATAAATGAGTAAAATGTTGCAGTTTTCAATTTATAAAACGAAACAAAAGCTTAACCATCTTAGTATTTGCTGAAGCGAAGACACTTAAAGACGTCATCCGCTAACTCTGTTTCTTGGATTTTTAAATCGCGGGAAAAACGAAATCAGAAAGTTGATACTCCCACACGCGGTCACGGCGAGTCACAGGTGATACATTGCTCTCATCACATCACATTACATTACATCGATCTCAGTTATAGCAAGGTAGGGCAGCTAGGTCGCATGGGACCCTATCAACTGATTAGCGTCATAAATCTTCCCTATAACTATAAGTATAAAGTATCAGGTAATCATAAAATGATAAATCAGTATTACTATTAAATAGCCAAAGGGTATCGACCAGGGCCAGGGGTATCTATGTTTTTCACCATCAGGTACAGATATGTATTAAAAGCATTTATTATATAATTAGTTTTTAATCTGATCTTTAAAATCCCGAAACCTTGGTTAAGAAACAAGTGTCACCCCCCCCCCCCCAGCTTGATAAGTATACAATTATATTAAGGCCGTTATATTAAATATGTTTTATGTGTTTTTTTTAGATGTCTTCAAATTTATTTAACAGTATTGACCTTGAGGAGTGGACTAACAGTTTGGACGCATATCAAACAGTGTTGAAACTAAAAGCTTCAAAAATCACTACTAGTAAAACTAGAAGTCCAAAACAGTTATTGGAACTGGATGAATGGTATCAAACAGTTTTACCTGGGGTGATAAAGAAACGAACACGTGAGTGTAATAATAAGCGTACTGATACTCAGAACTTTGCTTAAAATTATTTTTAATTTTGCCCTTGCGCATGTGTAGGATATAGCTGCATGCATAATACATAGTCCAGTGACTATAAAATGAAAGTACATGATGGAGATGAAAGAATATTATTTTCTGATAAATTAACATTATTTATGCTATTCATTTTCATACAAGCATTAAGGCACAGAAGTCAATAACATTTCAATATATAATGTGTATTTTTTTACATACATAATAATTATATAATTATAGTTTCCCTTTCAGCCAAGATTATAACACATGATGAGTTGTGCAAGTTAATGAAGTGGAAACTAACACGTGGTAAATTTCGTCCAAGACTCACTGAACTGGTGCAAACCAATTCTGAAGATGATGTTGTGAAAGCAAGTAAAAAGGCATTCAGTAAACTTCCGAATGTTAAAGAAGCCATTTCTGCCTTGACTGTTTTGAAAGCAGTGGGTCCAGCAACAGCATCAGCTATTTTATCTGCTGGTAATCCAGAATCCACAGCATTTATGGCAGATGAAGCTATGCTTGCTATTCCTGGACTCCAGCCATTGCAGTATACTTTAAAGCATTATTTGATGTATAATGACAAGATTGTGGAATGTGTAAAAAGACTAAATAAAGTTGAAGCTTCAAAAACATGGACTGCACATGATGTCGAGCTAGCATTGTGGACATGCAAAACTGCTGAGCAACTTGACTATACCAGTGAACTGAGTAAAATGGGTAAAAAGAGGAAGCATGACACCAGCCAGGAAGAAAGTCAAAAGAAGAAAAAGACAAAATGAAGCTGAAAGATATCGATAGAGTGACAGACAAAAATGCATTATGTTACGCAGTGACTCCATGTACTGTTGTTCATAATTTGGTGCTGTTGATCGTTTCACTAACATTTTTATTGATTTAAGACGCAATATAACTGTTTGCTGCCTAAGTAATAAAAAATTTATTAGGTAGGAGCTTTGTTATGGTGTTTGTTGTAAACACTTTCTGTATATATCAATATCAATTTATAGGCAGCTTTGATATCGAGTTTCCAAACTTTTTTTGGTATAAACAAAGAGCACTTTTATATAAACAAATAGCAGCTTTAATTCTGTGGCGAATATTAATTAATTGCTCAAGGAAATAGAAGTTTTGGAAATAAAAATATTGAACCAAAAGACGAATAGTAATAATAATAATTGAATTTTCAATTGTGACATGTATTATTAAAGTAATAGGCAGATATGTTTGTTCAAACAGCGAAGTTTGTTGATTGTCAACATTAGTGTGAATATTGTGACTGCTTGTAAGCAACATAGTTATTTTTAAGTAAAAACTGACAACCAATTTCAAGAGTGAAATCAAGGCTGTCAGACACTTTTTCAAAAGGCGGGTGCGAGAGAAAAATATTAGTTCAGTAATCGAAAAAGGTCACTGAAACGTCTCTGTGCTGCCAGAAAAAATAGACAAGCAAAAAAAAAGGTAATTTCCACTCCTATTGCAACAATACGCCCAGTTTCTGTTCCAAAGGGGGGGTGTCGTATCGTATATATACTAGGCATGTTTTTTTCATTTCGCTCTAAACCATAAACGTAGGGGGATTTTAAACCCCCCTGCCCCCTATATGAAACACTATACGTTTGCGGTCATTGCAATAACTTTTGAGATGATCCCTAAGCTTGGTCGGATATCTAGCATAGAAAACAAATATTCTCACTAGATGTCGCCAAAAATCATTAGGGAATAGTTTGAAGAGCTTTAGGCACAAGGGACAATGTCAAAACGTACGAAATATGCAGAATCACTATGATGATTATCACAGTTTTTCTATGTGAGCTGGGAATTTCTTTTCCACAATATTTAGGAAGTGTAAATATGTTTGATTATTTTTTTTCCTTGTGAAGTTTCAAAATATTATTTATATCTTGTTTGGTATAATCTGATAGTTTGCTTTTCAGCGGCAAGCTTCTTGCCACTCTTTGGGAGTGTCTTTAGTAAAGTTCATGTTACGCACGTGCCAGACAACAGATTCTTTGCATGGGTAGTGGTACCTCTCAATTGATATGCAAATTACCATCGTTTTTCTCGAGTGTAGAGCGATTGCGACGACATCTGGTGAGATACTAGTTTTCTAGGTTGATTTTACGTCCACATTTTTCATAAAAGAGCATTTGAAAAATTCAAAATACCACAATCTACATTAGGTGGTTTCGCCGTTTTCACTTTTATTCAGGTGCTTTAAAGGAAATTATGTTTTTCCCAAAGTTATTGCCGAATTTCGTATACATTATGAGATTAACAGTACTTCCTTTTTCAATTAAGAATTCAGGAAGAACATTTGACTTTTTCCTTATTCAATTTTGAACCAAATGAAAAACAAGGAATCGTTTAGAGTAAGAAAAAAATATTCAGTAGTTAAAACTACTTCGACACTGTGCATAAGGAACGTGTGCCATAAGATAACAAAAATGGTGCTTGAATATGGATTTGAATCTACACAAATGGATACCTTTTTAGGTACTTGTATTTGAAGCAGTTGTTGTATTTTAATAAATAAAGCTCTTAAAAATGAGCTACTAATCAAGGATTCTTTTAATATAGTATTTGTGGACAAAAGTTTAATTCTAACAGTTGAACATCTGTTATGTTTGGGTTCATATGATATTCTAATTTTGAGTTTCTCTTCTAGGGAGGGGTTATATTTGGATAAATAAAAAAGTTTAAAGTTGAGGTTCTATTGGAGGCAAAGCTTGTATTTCAACAGATGTTAAATTTATAAGGACTTTCATTCTTTTGAAGACTTCTAGTTTGATTTAGTAATAAAATTGGATCATTTGTACTTTATAGTTCATCAGCATTGTTTAAAATATAATAAAGTAAAATTATAATTTCCAGTTTTCAAAGCAATGCAATTTTTATTTTACTTTTACTAGTTTTTGTTTAAAGTTTCAATTAACTAAACTTTAACTTCAAAGTAATTTAGTCAAATATGAACAAAATGTTTCTAGCTTACAAACGATATTTCAAGATCATCTCTAGCCAAGATTTTATTTTGAAATAAATTGTAATTGCCATTTAAATGGTGAGTTTTACTTCATTCAACATAACTTTGAAATAAAAAAGAAACAAAATTTCTTTAGGAATAATTATAATGCCAACTTGTGCGCTAGTAAGTTGCTTGATGATGGGAATTTCAGAATTATTCAAATATATTTTTAAATATTGGTTACTCTTCTGAAGCCATTGTCAATTTTATTATCTAGTTGGCACTTGCTAGTTTTGTTTTTACGCATAGAAATGCTTTCTAGCACTTGTGTGCTCAGCAAAATTGTGTGCGTTAATTGCTTTCAGTGCAAAATTTGGAAGGAAGAAGGTTAATCTACATTTTATCTGTCATAAAATTAGTATTTAATAATGCTTTGAAGATGTCAACTCATTACTAAGGCCTCACCAAATATAAAAGTTGTTCAACAGGCAAAAGCCTTCAAAAACTGAGTCTGTATTTATTTTTTAAAATGTGTCAATCAGGCTTTTTTAGTGTTAAATTTTTTTTTAAGTGGTTGCACCTGTTAAACAAGGTTTATTAAAAATAAAAGTGAAAATGCCAAAATATGAAGCGGTCACGACCTGTTTTTTTTTGTTCTGGCCAATTGTTTTGATAACATACTGCACCATGCACCTACAAAAAAAATGTGAAACTGGTCAAATGATTTTTCTACTAAATAAAATGTTCTAACTTTCAGTTAGATGCAGCGTTTCCAAGTATTAGTAAGCTAAACTGTTACAGATACAAAAGGTAGGTTCATAGTTTGCAATCCTGTGCTAGCTAGACCATCAACGTCAAAATGTCTTTTATAGTTCTTTCAAAATAATGGTATTGGGTTAAATACACATAGAATATCTTGATGGCATTTGGGTTATTTACTTCTATGTTAGGACGAAAGCCCTCAAAAACTGAGTCAATCAAGTTTTGATTTTTATTTTATTTTTTAGCAAAAGGTATTTAACAGGCAGGGGGAGAAAGTCCTTAAAACCGAGTCAGTCAGACTTTTACTGTTTTTAAAAAACAAAAAACATTTTTAATCAGACAATACCATGAGAATTTGTGCGAGTTGGGTTTTCATTAGCCAACCACGTCAGCTGTTTTGGCTCCTGATATAGTGTTTATCCACCGTTACTTAGAAGACATGGTACTTGTCTAGGTTTTCATGTCTTTCGTTTCTGATTTTTTTACAATAAAATAAATATAAAAACAAAACGAAAGTTGAAGTGATCGGGCCTTTTAAGTAAGTTTTTTTTTGGTCTCGCCTTATGGCAATTTTTTTTCATTTTTGGCAACTTTTTATTATGACTGTTTCGTCTGTTTGGCTTTGAATGACCACAGTAACAACGCTGACAACGGTAACAACACTGACTACACTGTATCGTATCTATGTCAAAAAGGAATATATACGTTCCTTCGCAATGCCAAAGGAATATTCTCACACAAGTTCCTATGATGAATCCGAGCGTATACGAAGAGATGATCCCTCCCGGGCTATACCTGCGTTCGGAGGATGACTACACTCACAATAATGGCAACATTTAGTGATTTACAATGAGTGATCCTGAGAAGTTGGTAGAAACTGACGCGAGGGGGCGAGTGTGGGCCCATACGATATTCCCATATTTGACATGCGCAATGCAAACTTCCTGCACTAAATTTTTAAGGTGAGATAATTGATTGACAGGTTAACGATCGAGTCAAAGGTTAAAAAAGGAATTCCCTTTTGTTGACGTACGGTTTACCGACACTTCCTTATCTGTCAGATTCTAGTACGAAGACAATAGTTAAAATTATAGGAGTTTTCTTTTTGTTTTGTGTTTAGGTCTGACTAATCGTGGTCTATAACTCGCTGAAAAGTCGGGTGAAAAGTCCCCTGGTAAAATCCCCAGTCAAACTCAAACAGAGAAGAAAGGAGTCCCGGGAAAGGAGTTCTATTAAAACGAAAACAACCTAAGCAGCCTGTCAAAGAATAATGACGGTGACATATGCCGCTGAGATTGCAACAAGTCAACAGTTTGGAAGATTTTATAAACTGCTTATTCGTTGGAAAGGCAGTGTATATAAATTGCTATGGAAAGATTTTCTACTATTCGCTGGTGCATACTACTTAATTAGTCTCATTTACAGGTTTGCGCTTCCTGAAGAACACAGACGGTGAGGAAACAGTTCTAAACTGTAAATTTGGTGCACTGACAATGACAGTTACACATTCTTTACTACAAATAGATGCATAGTTGTCAACATTTGAATGTGTGACAAAACAACTGACTTCAGAAATATCACTTCAGTAATCGAAAACGTCTCTGTGCTGCTAGAAAAAATTGACAAGCAAAAAAAAAAGGGTATTTCCATTCCTATTGTAAGAATGCACCCAAAATAACTGCTAACGCACCCAAC